>VOQJ01006253.1:1959-12911 GCA_015052665.1 Apistogramma diplotaenia
CTGGCCGCGGGGGTTCAATGAGGGGGCCTGGTTCCCTTAGGGAACCGAAACAAAAATGGGGCCCAGGGGGTGGAAAAAAAAAAAAAAAAAGAAAGTTTGGACACGTCATCGGACCCGCGACATTAATGGAGCGCATCGCCACGCTGTGCTGTGTTTGCTGGGAGTCGACCCTGAGTCACCTTGTCCAGTGTAAGCATGTAGAAGTTACAGATGTCATTCTCCTGAGCGTGTCTGATCCTGGCTCGGCATTCTTCTTCATCGATCACCTCTCCCACATATTCACTGATAAAAGCTCCCTGAGAGTGGGAGGAATAAAGAAAGGAAATGAAGAAACCGAGGAAAATGTGATCAACTCAACGACCCACAGCGCGATTCGTTCCCTACCCACCTTCTTGATGTCCGACATGCCGCGTAAACCCCAGCCACAGGACAATGTCCTAAAAATCTCCACAGGTGTGTACTGGCGCTTTGTGAAAGCCTGATTTTGACATCGCTCCCCTGCCGCGCACACCTGAGGGTGGCACTCGTACATCAGCATGCGATTAATGCACTCGGAGTCGATGCTGCACGGGTTCTCGTCAGTCGCCTTGCAGTTGCATCGTGGAATCTCGGACAAGTCGGCGGTGATAATCTGCACCTTCCCGATCGTCCGGTTTACCTGAGAAACGGAGACGGGGCGAGATTTTATTTTATTTTTTTAACGGCACATCTCACTTAGCTGGTCTAACACAGGCCGGATGAGCACGCATAAACGCACGGTACCTTAATGTGTCTGTACGGAGGCGGCTTCTTGTCATTCTTTCTGTCCTCCTGCAGCTGCTTCAGCTCCTTTTCTGCCTGAAGCTCTTTGAAACGCTCGGCCGCTTCGGTCAGCGCTACGAAGACAGACATCTTCACCATTAAAACACGCATCTTACACCAACAATCAAGATGCTGCCAGCAACTTCAAGCACGCACCCTTTTTGTACACTGCATCTGCACCCTTGCCCATTTTCTCAATGTTGTGAGTGTCCCCCTCCATGTAGGGAAACACTCTGGCCTGGTATGTCCACACAAAATCTTTGGAGCCAAAGAACTGCACCGGGAACTCGCCCACCTCATGTTTCATCCTTAAGATGTTATTTGGCACCTCTTTGGTCAGACAGACTTCAGCGGGCCACCACCTGAACAGTCACGGCATGTTTCAGAAACATAAATATGGGTCCATTAGCTGTTGTGTAGCGCCTCTGCATGAATGCCAGTGTCGTTGACTTACCTGTAACGCCCCCACTTGACCCAGAGTATGTCCTTAATGCGGGGCTTCTTTCCAGCTTTGCAGTCGTTGCAGAACCAGCTACCCTGTGGCATCTCCATATTCAAGCATTCCCGATGGAAAGCAGCAGGACAGGCTTCACAGCACAGCAGACTGCCCCCTGGAAACACAGCCCATGAGTTATTAGCATTCGTTTTTACTGGAAGATCTATTTTATACAAAAAAAAAATTTTCAGAAGGTTTTAGTTATGAAACAGGAACATTTGAGCATAAACATTTATGAGGTGAAAGAAGTAAATAAGTACCAAAGAGAACATTTAGCATCAGCATTAAGCTAATCCAGTAACTGACTTATTACTGTGTCACTACAACTGACACTAATCAGTACAAATGCAGATACTCAGGACTAAATGAGGTGAGTCAGTGTATTTAAATGAGCTCAGTGGCACTAATTTAGAGCATTAAACATTAACATGATACTCCAAGAGTCAAACTGCGTGTTTATAGCTGCTGCGTTTCAGAGGCAGATTTGTGAGTAGAGACAAGAAACAGGAAGAAATTTATAGATCCATTTGCCAAGTGGGAGCATTTAAGTGGAAAATGGGACAGTGCATAAAAGTAATTTGGAGCGCATGATGTTGAATTCAATAATAAAGCCCAGCGCATTTTGCAGAGCAGCTGCTTTTGTGTTGATTTTTGGAGACAGCTTGATTAAAAAAAAATAAACGCCTCAGCTCGTGTTTTAGACCTGAACTCATCATTAAATATGTAACCCGATTCCAGCACCACCGAGAAATAAGACCAGGCTCACCTTCGGAGCAGACAAAGCACCAGCTGACGTTGATGTGCTCGTGGTTCTTGCAGCCTTTGCGGGGGGTGAAATGGTTCGGACAGAGGAAACTGTTGTTCGCCAGCACCAGGCTGCCCGCTGCCATGCAGTTGTCGTTGGCGTGATAGGCCACGGGACAGCGAACGCACCGAGCCAACCGACCTGAGAGATGCAAAAAAGAAGAGGAAACACGGCTTGATTCAGGCACATCTGGGCTTTTAAATTTGAGTTGTTTATTTTTTAATATTAACAAAACAACACACAGCATTTATGGGGTGATTTTAAACCACTTTCACTTTAAATGTTGTGTCTTATTCACCTGCATTCCGGCACACAAGACTCAGTCTTATGGGATTATTAGGAGAGATAAAGCGACAAAGCACTAAAAGGATTCATGTCAGTCTGCTGAAGTAAACTCTGGATTACACATCAAAAATCAAGGATTATAAACATACACTTGGCACTGCAGGGGAGGCTTCAAGTGTTATAAGAGGAAAAAAAAATCTCAGGCTGAACGCCTAATTTCTGATGACACATGAGCAAAGAATCCAGAGTATTACACGTGTTAGTATCTGCTTACACCAAGACAGTGAGTCATTCATAAGAAAGAGCTTGATCACTGAAACAAATCTCAGTATCTGCAGGCATGTTGCACAAAGCCCTTAAATAACTCAGAGTTCAAAAGAGGCCACCAATAGCCCAACTAACAAATGATATGCAAACAAAGACTGTTCCGAATCACGTAACCTTTGGTCAGTGAACATCACATTAGGGCGGCGGGATGAAGCTATGTGGTCATGCAGCAACAGCGGGGCTGGAGTTCGCAAAAAGCCTCGTGGATTCAGTTTGAAAGCGATTCAAGGCCACATGCCTCCATTGTGTTTGAGAGACAATGTGGTGTTTTCACCTCAGACATCCTCCCCTTCTTTCTCCAGGCTCGTCTCTTCGTTCTGACGGGAGTTCATTGTATTTTAATCTGCCCGGGCCAGAAATTAGCAATTTTTAAAAAATGTCTCCTAGTCTAATGTGGCCTTTCTTTTTTCCGAGTGGTTTTTGTATGCAGCGATAAACCCTCTGCATTTCCATTCTTGCAGCCATCTCTCTTGCAGACCTTGACAGTGATGCGCCCGCCTCCCTGAGAGTGTTCTTGACTCAGCTCGATGTTCCAAAGGTTCTGAAGAGTTGTTTTTTAACCAAGGAAAGAATTCTGTAATCATCCACTTCAGGTGTCAGACAGTCCTCGAGGCCGGTTCTTGGTTTGGCAGTGCTCACAAGTGCATTCCTTCTTCATAAGAACGAAGTGAGTTGTCGATTTGGCCCCTCCTAAGGTTTCTGCTATTTCTGCTATGAATCGATGGCCTCTTTTAATTGCATCAACGCCTCTTTGAAATGCAACACGGAATTACTGAATGCAAATTTTTTTAATGCAATTGCACAGGGACAGGCAACACCCGGATATGAAAATGATTACCAGCCGGCAGCAGAACTACTTTTAATCATTTTCACGGGCTGTTTGTAAAATAAATGAAGCTCCTGCGTTCGCGGGGGGTCGCCACAGCAGGTAGCTCCGCATGTGTGATTTGGCTCATTTTTACACTGGATGCCCTTCCTGATGCAACCCCAAAGGGATTTGAGTCTCCTCCCGGGGAATAAATGACTAATTTCCGCACAGGTTGGCAGGTTGACTTAATTTTTTTTAAACCATACTAATTAAAGATAAAACTCTACACTTTAAATGAATCTTGACTGCTTTTTAATTGTTTGTGATGATGTGATGATCCCCGGTTTTTGCAAAATACTAAAATATAACTTGTGGAACACCTTGTGGTGTGTGTTAGGCCTAACGTGGACGGATGGATCAAATCCAGCAGAGGTGCTCACCTTTAGCGCTGCAGATGTTGAGAGGGTTGGTGATGTGGCAGGACAGACACACATGCAGGGGGCAGCGGAAGCCTTTGTTATGAGGCTGGGTGGCTGAGTAGGCCATTATACAGTCGGTGTGGTAGAATTTCCCACACAGTGGGATTATGCAGCGCTTCACCCCATCTCCGGACTTCTTACACACGAAGCATGTGTGATCGCCTGAGAGGAACATTAACATTAAGAAAAATTTAACTCAGTTACACCACAGCATGCATGCATGCGCTTTTTCCAGGTGTACCCACCAGTGTTACATTCACTACAGAGGAATCTTCCCTTGGGAGGAGCTGACAGGCCGATGCACTGCAGGTGAAAAGCTCCGTAACAGTGGCCGTCACACACCAGCAGGTCTCCTGTCCTCTCACACACCTGCACAAACACACAGAGGAAGAGACCCAACTAATGATTTACTGGTCTCAAATAAAGGATGCGTCGCAACCCGAGCAGAACATCCATACGCCCTGACAGATTCTCCCTCACCTGACAGACGTTCTCCTTCAAGGATGCAGCTCCTATTTTGCCTTTCGCATCCACTTGGGAAGACAGGCTGTCATTCCAAGTAGCCGGCAGTACCTACAGAGGTAGTTGTTGGTCAAATGCTGCTCATGAATGAAATAGTACAGATGGACAACCAATAACTCAGTAACCCAACGGCACGAACTGCACACCTCGGCTTTGGGAGTTAGTGTTCCAGTGTTTTGCTTCTCCTCGGGGCTGCAGGTCTCCATCTCAGCCTCCTGCTTAGGGGTTTTGGACCCTTTGGGGCTTGGAGATCTGCTCTCTGGGTGCTTGGAAGCAGCAGCAGCAGCAGCAGCAGCAGGGGAAGAGGACGTGCTGGACACGGGCTTCTCTTTTCTCACAGATCCCAGCTATCCGATATGAGAATTTCTTGCAATTAGACTCATTTTAGCATCACACTGTTTGGTGTTTTCATGTTATACAAGGACGCAGAAACACATCTTGTGCCTTTTAGTACCTGAGTTTTCTTGACCAACACCTTCACCTCCGACGTAATTGCACCGTGTCGCTTTTGCTCCTACAAAGAGCAAAGAAATAAAAAAGAAATAAATACTTTAAACAGACTTTAGTGCTAACAGAGAGTGCTCACAGTAATAACTTTAGTTCCTCTCGCAAACAGTGCTGGCTACCACACTTCCCTAATGCCATCTCAGTTACCTTCTTCTTTCCAGGAGCAGCAGGCACCTCTTCTATGTTACAGTCCAGCACCTTATGCGACAGCTTTCTTGGCCTCTTTCTTTCTTGGATTAATAATCCCGTCTCTAAAGTAAAATGATTTAGTATTGCATTACCTAAACAAATTTTAGAATGGCACCTGAGAGACAAGAACAACAGGCGATGTTGTAAATATATATGTGTTACGTGGTAAACTCGTTTACCAGATTCCGGAGGTAGATCAGATTCCTGTACGGCCTCCGCGTCAAAGGAGGGTTGCGTTGTGACCGAAGATGCTGAAGGGGTTGTGGGAGACAGCTCATCCTGAGATGGACTCTCTTCCAGCTCTGCAGGAGCCTCGGTGGGCTCTTCCGATGGAGCGGTTGAGGTAACCGTCTCCGATGTGGTGCTGAGGTCGTGGAGTGCCGCAATCCCTGAAGTCTGCTGAACGTACACATGACAACAAAGTGCAGTTGAAATGCATCCAAATACGAGGTTTTAAACCAAACACGTGGCCTTGAAGCACAACTGTGGTGTAAGCCAGCGGTTCTCAAGCTTCCAGGGAACACAGGTTTCCCAGGATCTCATAATGCTCACACCAATTTAGCTGGTTTGGGCTTCGCGTCACTTGAGTCTGTGAGATGCTTAAATATTAACAGCTGGGAGTGATTTCCTGACAGATTGTTTTCTATTGTCTCGGTGATAACGTGGGTGGGTGTTATGGACACAATATGCTTGTTTTATTGGTGTAAATTGTTCCCATCTGTAAAGATTCACTTTTTAATGATGCAGCACAGTATTTATGATTTAAAGCTAAGCATTTTGCAGGCCCCCGTGCATGAACTCTACAGCCTTCAACAAACCACTCTTGAAGGCTGTATTTATAGCTTGAAACTGGGGGCACATTTACATTTTTATTGAAAGGGAAATTAAAACGGAAATTTCTTACCATTTGGGAAGATTCTGGAAAGTGTTTCTTTGATTTCTTTTTTGGGGCGAATATTTGTTCGTAATCCTCCGCTGACTCCAGGAGCCTTTTGGTTGGTTTCCGGAGGCGTTTGTTCTCTAATAAAAAAAAAAAAAAGAATAATAATTATACATCATTTACTCACTGATTTTACCTTCCCTGCAGAAAAGCTCAACAGCAGTCCTTTGTGTGTTACCTGCTGCGCTGAGCGTGCTGGACGAATGCGAGTCGTTCTCTGCGTATTTCTCGACTCCCACCTCAGGATCCGGTGATTCTGCCACGATGCCAGCCGCCATCATCTCATCAGACACCTCGCTGACGAGTTCACCCTTACTCTCGGCGGCCTCCTCGACCACCTGCCAGCGCTTCTTTGGAGCCACCGTGGATTCGGAGTTGCTATTGAGGTAGCTGGTGGAGGGGTCAGCAGCGACAAGAGTATCCGATCCAGAATCGGCCAAATCAGCATGGCCGCTAACAAACTCCCTGCCGTAAGCCATGTCGGCCAGGTCGGAAGAAAGGCCGGATATGCTGAGTCTAAGTTTGGCAGGTAATCTTTGTTTCCTCCGTTGCTTGTCCGAGTTTCCCATCGGAGTATGAACAGGAGACTCTTCACAGTGGCTGGTGTCAGTTGCAGTGATACCTTTAGTCCTAATCCTTGTTCTTTCCTCTGTGTTGTGGAGTATTGTAGCTTTCCGTGGCTGGCAATTTTCAAGTTTGACCCCATGAGTTAATCCATCACGAGAACCATTCAGAGTCTCAACTTCGGTGGAAGTAGGGATCACCAGGGGTTCCTCTTTGATTAGGGCAGGCGACGGTGGGATCGTCAGCGGGTTGCCTTCTTTTTCCCTGGTATCATGCAGGTCCTTCAGGAGCATCAGGAAAGTACTGAATTTATAATTGGAATCAGGCCGAAACGTAGTCAGTTCAGAGTCACTGCTGTCCTCCTTCACGAGGGATTTAAACTTTAGTTCCTTGACTTCTGGAAAAGTATCCATTGGTGACAGGGATACGGATGGGGAAGTGGTTGATATATCCCTGGCGGTGCTTTCTGTCTTGATCTTAACAGGTTGCAAAGTGGACTCAGTCGTGGCCGCGCACTTGGACTTTATCCATGTGCCATTACGAATTAGCTTCTTATCGAGCTTCCTCGCACGCTTTTTTGGAGAGCTGTGATTTACAGACAGTGACGCACTGCAGGGGGATCCCCGGTTAGAAGACGATTCAGTGTTGACGAGAGCATTACTAGGTGTATTACCAGGAGAATCATCAGTTGAGATTTGGCGTGTGGCCACTGCATCTTTGAAATCGCTCTCCTCCTCTGCCTGCAGTGCCCTCGTCATCAAGCCGCTGCTGGCAGGAAGAGCCGCAGAGGTCTTTTGACTTTCAACACAGCTGCCCAGCCTCCGTCCAGAATTTGTGCCTTTTGATGTCCTTTTATGTTTGAAAATGCTAAATGAATCTGTACACTGGCTGACTTTTTCGGTGCACTTTTTAGTCTTTGTTGAACTTTTTTCTTTTTGGGCCAGTTTGTCTGTACTGTGTACCGGAGACACCGCTGTGCGTTTAGGTCTGTGCAGCATCGGAACTGAATCCAGGTCAGCATAAGGTGAGTCCTTTGGCTCTTCTTTCAGTGCACGTGATGTTGTATGAAACTGGCCTGCAGAGGAATCCTTTGATCCAGTAACTATATGCCCAAATATGTCTGACAAACACTTTTTTTTCTTCTTTTGAGCTTTACTGCTATTGCCTTGATTTGTAGAGTTTTTGATGAGATGGTGCTCGTTTCCATTGGAGGCTGCAAAAGGTGTCTGAGGCTCACTGGAGTCCACAGAGACAGAGGGATCCTTGTGTGCCTTCTCATTAGGGAGTGGACTGGGTATAAGTTCATCTGCGTTGATTAAAGCCTCCCGTTTCTTTTGCCGAGCCGGGAGCAGATACTCAGCTTCGGCCACACTGACCTTCCATGCAGTCAGCAAACTTTTGGGTATCTGCAAAGAACAAATTTAGCCCTTAAAGTACTGTTCACAGTCAGTAAATGAAGGATTTTCAAAGATTCGCTTCAAGAGTTTTACCGTATACTTGTAGTCTTTCTCCTTCTGCTTCCCTCTCCGCCTGAGAACAGGAAGGTCTTCAAACTGATGGCCTCCTTCAAAAAGTAAAATGGCATTCCCCGGGACCCAGGCAGACTCTACAATCTCACCAATAGTCTCCAAGAAATACATCCGGCAAGGACGGGGACTGGGAACTGAATCAAATTAAAAAACAGAAGAGAGAGCACATTAACTTCCAAACAGACTACAAATGCTTCCGGTTAAACTGTCAACAAAAGGGTCAAGTTGTGTGAAACTATTAACATCAAAACTCACCTTTCATCTTAGTGTGAGTCCCCTGATCTGGGTCGTTTGTGATTTGACAGGGCCACCAGGGCCTTCTGTTGAATTTTGCCCACACCAAGTCCCCTTCCAAGTATTTCACTGCAGGAAGAGGCCTTTTCTTTGGGCTGTTGGACTAATCACCACAAGACAAATCCATTAGTATCTGATGCAGGAAAGAAACTTATTACTCTATGTATGTTTTTTTTATTCTAATGTGACTCAGGAAGCTGCGCTCGGGAAGGCACACGTGCACACTGGTGGCTCAAGGTCGTTAAGATATGCTAGATTATCACTTCATTCATTACGTTTCTGAATCAAAATGCATCACCAAATAAATCTGTGTGCCTTCGGCTGTACGGAAGTTGTAAATTTAGATTCTCGGGAGTTTTACACTCACGTTAGAGTTGGTGCCAGCTGGTGAGGTGAGTCCGGGTTCAACAGGAGAGAGAAGTTCACCATCACTGTCAGATTCCTCACCCAAACTCCACCCATCTCTCATAGAGATGTCTGGCAGCGCGCTGGGGCTTAGTGTAGGGTTGAGTTCAGATATAGTTTTGGACATCAGATTAAAGACTGTAGGTTTGTCTGTTCTTTTATCCGCCCCTGAGTTGCATGTGGTCTTACACTCTGTAACAGCTCGGTCCTGACCAGGCTTTGGGGAGTGGCAAAAAGGGGCGAGGTCCTCGCTGCTGTCGCGCCTCCCCTCCTCATCCTCCCCCTTAACGTCACTGCTGTCAAACAGCGTGGACTCAAAATGCAGGTATCCATTTGGAATAGGGGAACAGTGCTCTAAGCTGTCAGGACTGTGCGGGGAGAAGCCGTTTCTGTTCATGTCCTGCAGAGCCCCCACAGGCTCCAGGTCATCATTGCCTGGAGAAGGAGGCAGCTGGACAGACGGTGCCTCAAACTCATCATCATCATCATCGCTGATCGGGCTCGCGCAGTGCAAGTTGTTCAGAGGACGGCGGTCCCGCTCTAGGTTCGATTTGTTGATTGCAGTGTTCAGGTCATAGGGCCTCCTCAGAGAACTGTAGCTGTTAGATCGGTGAGGCTGATTGTACCCTAGTAGAGCGGGCTGTTTGAGGCTGGAGGATGGCAGCTGCACGGTGGGTGACTGGTCTGATCCTCGCTTCACAATGCCACATTGGTTTCCATAGGAAGTGCTCACAGGGCCATTGTGGGGCCTCAGCTCTGACAGGCCTGAACCTACCCTAAGACCCGGTCTGTATGACTGCTTCATGCTGTCATGCCTACATCCTGTCAAATGAAACAGAGGCAGGGTTAGACAAGGTAAATGTGCCATACAAGTTCCTAAAAAACACTCCGTGTGCATATGGAGATATGTAAACACAGTGGCTGACACAAATGATACATTTCGGAAATACAACGGCGAGCATATCCGTTCACACAGAAGCCCGTGAAGGTCCAGCCATGGCCAGTGTGCGCGTACACACACATAGACACACACACAGATAAGCCGACATTGCATGGCCTCCATTCTAGAGGCCAGCCGGACGGCACAAGACAAAACACAGAAAACAACCGTGTTCACATACTTCATTCACAAACTATTAGAAAATAGCACCGCTTTGTCTGCTGAATGTGGGTCATCACGCCGATCGTTGACTTGCACAGTCAATGGAGGAGCGCTGAAGCTGTAGTAGAGGAGGTGACACTGAGCCATCACAGAAACAGTGAGTGGCTCACACAAACAAGCTACGGCCGCACACCGACATAGGAAGCTACTATTAACTCACAAAAAAAGGGGGTCTGATCGGCACCACAAGTTCACCACACTATCAACACGTGGAAAAAACGCGAAAAACTCACCATTTGGAGGTCGGTCATCGCGAAGCCAGCAGCTGCTCTTTGATAATGTGGCACCAAGCGAGTGTTTTTCTCGGTTTGTGAAAGCAGATCTCCACAATCCCAGCTGCAGCAGCACTAGTAGTAGGCCAAGGCACGGCTCTCATTCTCGCCTCATCAGCGTCGGCCCTCTTAAAAACTGTCACCTTAAATAAAAAACAGCAGCCCAAAGCTCCATTACGCTGCAACGTCTTCAGTGAGCCATAACCGGTCCCCCAACAGCCACAGCAGTTTATTTACTACATGATTTTTTTGCCTGCTTGTCGATGTGCCCCCGGTTATGTTAAAACAAGCCCAGACTGTGTTGGTGAGCAGTAACCAATCCGCACTGCTACCCAACCCCCCGTCTGTAGAGGGCCGTGACACTCACCCTCCTAACACGCGCGCACACAAACGCGCACGCTCACACACGCGTGTACGTCCAGGTGAAGTTTCCAGTAGTTATCAGTATGTAGTAACAGCTGTAATCATAAATGAAGGCACGGATTTATAAGTAGTTTGTCCCGTTTCTGCGACTCACCCCCCCCCCACAAAAAATATCCCACTAAACCCATACCCTCACCACTGCCA
>VOQJ01006253.1:17331-27498 GCA_015052665.1 Apistogramma diplotaenia
CGGTTAAGGGAGGCGAACATTCTCAGCCCAAACCTCTGGTTGGGGGGGGGGGGGACGACAACAACAACACGTTTGAGTTGAGTCACTACACCTCCATCTTGCTTGCAGCAAAGTGTAGATAATGTATTACATCAGGTCAAAGTAAACAGTGTGTGGTTTTATCCAGTTCTTTCTAGTATGTGTTTTTTTTTCCTTGTGTAAACATCAGATTTGAAAGAGCATTCATAACTGTATTTACCCTTAAGTCAAGTCAAAGGTTACTAGTATCACACATTTAAAACCACCTCAGCTGCACAGCCCATCCAAAATATAACAGTCACTAAGCCAACAATAAACACATACACTAATAAAAACATAAACAGAGAAAGAGAAAAAAAAAACAATAAAAAAAGTAAGCAAGACTGTTTGCACAATAAATTGCTCAACTGAAATTAAAAGTCAGTAAGAATAAGTAGGTTTTAACAATGTTTTAAAATGACTGAGTAGAGCACCCGGGTGGATTAGTGGTGAAGCCGGCGACCATATGTGCTGCGTTGCAGTGCAGGCTCGAGTCCAGGCCTGTCGCCCATTTGCCTGCATCTTTCCCTGATTTCCTGTGTCTCACTACTGCTAATGAAGCTAATACAGTGATCCCTCACTTATCGCAGGTGTTACGTTCCCGGACCACCTGCGATAAGTGAATATCCATGAAGTAGCGACGCTATATTTATCTTAATATTTATATATAACCGTGAAGTAGGAAGGGATCACTGTAAATAAATAATAAAACTGAGTGAGAACTGAGCAGCTCCTAAGCGAAACGCAGGATGCTCCAAAGATTTGGAGCTGCCACAGAGAAAAGGTTCTGCCTTTACTCTTGAGCCTGGATCTAGGAATGTCCGAGAGCAGCTGGTTCATAGATGTCAAGGCTGGGGTAGGAGCGCAAAAATGTAAGTGTTCAGTTAAGTAAGGTGGTGCTAAACCATTGAGACTCTTGAAATCCAAAATTATTTTTAAATTGACATTTTAGATAAAAACTAATTTTACAATCCTACTTTATATAAAGTACAGTTTGCGAAAGTAGACCAAACCATATGTTTGGTCTGTCAACAAGTCATTTTCATATTTTCCTTTCATATGGATGTTCTTTTCTAGATACTTTAAGCTGCTCCTTTATTTCCCCAGGAGTCACCACAGCAGATCTACACTATTTCATTTGGGCCATTCATTTATGCTGGTTGGCCTTCCAGTTTGCAACCCTCCCTCCCAAGTGGATGTAGCTCAGGGGACAGAGTTGCCCTCAATGCATCCAATGTTAAGTTAAAAATACTTGGGCATAGAAAAGGGCACTTGTATGAATGCATGAATAAAGCTTGTGGTAAGAAAGTGCTTTGAGTGCTCAAATGGAACAGAAAAGCACTATAGAAGCACCAGTCCATTTAGGCATGGAACCAATACTAAACTTTACTAGATGATTTTCTTTGTGTCTTTAGCATCAGAAAGACAAATAACATTCAACCCAATTAATGTCTAATATAGCAACAACCGTATAAAATCTAATCAGTTTGAGGTCACATAAAATTGTGAAATCTTAAGGGACTTCATATGAGTGTTGTAGCTGTTTTACAACCACTTGTTCATTCTGAGAACTAATAAACTGTAAAATATTCCTATTTCCTATGAGCAACAGCAGCACATTCTTCACTTTCCCATCTATATAACACAGCAGTTGCTTGTATCGTATCTGCAATGTTACCTTTAAAAATAACCAGGAAATGTAACAAAATTAAGCCCAAATGTAATATCTGTGTAAACACTACACACACATAATGTCACAGAGGTCACAGCAGTAACTGCGGTCCGTGATCACTCACTGATGAGGTTGATAGTGATGGGTGAAACCTTGGCCTTCGTAAGAGCATCATTGAAGGTCTTCTGTTTGATGTTGCGCTTCACGTGAGGGTTCATTACAACACTGTAAATCTTAGGGTCCTTGATCAGGGTCTGGAATACAAAGAGGAAAACAGCAGCAAAAACTGTGAGTACTACAGGAAGGTTGATTCAGATCACTATATAATTATTAAATAAATAGCACATTTAGACATCTTGTTAAATATATTACAGGCGTAGCCATAAAACAGCTGTCGTCACTCAGTGGTAGCAACATTAGGATTTGTTCTTTTTTTTTTTTTTTGGACTTACAGACACTTTCCCCAGCTCCTGCTCCACATGGTCCAGTTTGTTCTGCTTACTGGCTGCAGAGAACAGAGCAGTGGCATAACGGCCTTCCACTCCATACACCTGGATGGGAGGCTACAAAGACATTTACAGAAATAACTTACTTTAACCCACGGATTAATTATATCACAAATTACTGATGATGGTTATTATCCTGCGCGTCATTCACCTTAACCAGCTTTGCTACAGGTCTGATCACAGACGTGCTGAACTGGCGTGCCTGCAAAATTAAATTTGGTTGATGTCAATAAGGGGAACCCAAGTCTTGCAGTGATGAATTATTGTCCGACTTTGCAACGTTTACGTTACACCGTTAGCAAGTCGGCTAACAAGTTAGCAGTCATTCAAGTGCAATGCCTCGTGTGAAATACTTTGAACTTTTAGCGTTAATTTCTGCTCACCAGACTTAATAAAAAACATCAAACAAGTTTTTGAAGATATGAAAACAAAGGTAAGCCCTACGATAAACGGTCATGTTTTTTTAGAAAAAGACAACTGAATGTCATACCTGCTGTCCTAGCATGAACGCTGCCATTTTCTCCTACAGCTGTCTAGAGTAGAACGACCGACTGCGCATGCGTGCTTTAGAGGAAGTCGTATTGCTGTGGGTAGTGTAGTTTTTCCAGTCCACGTTACTAATAAAATCTAAGATCAGGAATAGAAAAGTGGTGGAAAAGGGAACTAATATTTCTAAATAACTGTTCTTGACTTTGTGAATTTAGTTATTTCTCATTACCTCGCCCACCAGTAGGTGGAGACTTCTAGTTAAATATATACATATATATATATATATATATATATTTATACTTTATTTATACTTTTCTTCCAAGCACCCAGACCTTCTTGTGCTTTTTAATGTGGTCTTGAGCAATAGTTTTCCAGGCTTTCTGAAGTTTTTCTTTCTTTGGACTTTGGCTGCATTTTCATTTCATTTTCACAGCAGTCCTTGTAACTGACCAGTTTCAGAGGAATATTGTTGTTTGTTAAGGTTCAACCATAAAAAAGTCCCCTATCCAAAGGAATAAAAACAGACAACTTAGCAAAAAAACAATACGGTAATTGTAATGGAATCTTAATTAATGGAAAACTTAAACGTGCCGTGGCATAGTCTTGGAAACAGGAAGAAAATACTAAGATATGCCAAATTTTCCAAGAACTGGACTGAAACATCAGTGGCAACAGATAGATAGAGTGATGAATTCAAATTGTAATCATATCCAGAGGAGGTCAGGAGAGAGGTCCAGCAGTGAGGGTCTGGAACCATCTGTAAAACACGGAGGCTCTGTCATGGTTTGTGGCTGCATTTCAGCCAGTGGTGTTGGAGATCTGGTCAAAATTGATGGAATTATGAACACAGAAAAGAATTGTCAGATTTGGATCCACCATCCAGTACCATCAGGAAAGTATCTGATTAGCATTTCATTCATTTTTCAGCATGGCAGTGATGCCAAACATACAGTTTGCACATGTTTCAATAAACTGCTTCATGTGTTTCCCATTTTTCTAGCCTATCACAGCTGCCATAGGGTGAGAGGCAGGGTACACCTCAGACAGATCTCCAGTATGTTGCAGGTCTAACACAAAGGGACAGACACTCACATTAACCCGTCTTTGAACTGTGAGAGGAGTAGTGTACCCAGAGAGAACATAGACACAGAGAGAGCATGCAAACTCCACACTCCTTATGAGTAGCACCTGTTATCTGAGCTCGTCTCAGCAGGTTAGATGGTCAGACCATTTTTAGCATCCTTCATGGATTTCATCCTGATACCTGATGGCAGTCAGGGTGCTGACGCCTAGCTGTAGAGGTCTCTGCATCCCTCCATAGATATGCCTCCCCAGACCATCACTGACCCGCCACCACACTGGTCATGCTGAATGATGTTACAGGCAGCACAACATTCTGCACAGCTTCTCCAGACCCTTTCACATCTGTGAAAAGCACGCAGTGCCAATCAGGACTCGACTGTGCTTGGCAGTGAGCACAGGGTCCAGTGGAGGACATTGGACCCTCAGGCCACCCTCATGAAATTGTTTTGATCATCAGTTATTTTTTTAAACTCAGTTTTATTTGATTTCAAGTCAAGTGTTCATTGAAAGTTATTTTTTGTTGTTGTTTACAAGGAATAAAAAAGTTCTTGAAATAAAGATGTAATTTTAGTCACATAAATTATTATTTGATCTAGAAATAACTTTTTCATATATCTAAATGAACCAAAACAAAATGATGTTTATATTAGATCTAAAGAAACAATTGAGACCGATCTTTGGTAACTACCAGATTTACGTGATTTATGGGCTTTTAAAAGCATAAATTTGTAAACTTCAAAATAAATCAGCACAATTAAATTCACTTCAGTTACACGAATAAGAAAAATCTATTTACCGGTGTTGTGCCAAAAAGCGATCGTCTGCCAAAGAGTGGGTTGAGGTGTATTTGCCTGAAAACGATTGTCTTTATTTAACCTGCTGTAAATAACTTTTTGAGCTTTAATATGTGAAATATGTGTCAAATGTATCTCTTATGAATGATATAAAGTCGTTTTGGCCGAGAAAAACATTTCTGTCACAAGGTAGAAGCTGCAATTACTTTTTGGCAAAATGACATTTACATATTCTTTATTCATCAAGAGAAAACTGTCATTAACATTAAAAATGCATTTTAAAGACGAATCTGGCAAAGGGGGCTGCAGAAATTACTATAAATATAGCATCACAGTTCTCTAAGGATATTTAAATGTCCAAAAAGGACTGGATTGATTGTAGGCACAATAACGCCGAATCATAAAGATACTTGCAAAACCGGATATTTCTTCTTTATATATATGTGTGTGTGTGTGTGTGTGTGTGTATATCTATCTTTATATATATGTGTATATATAAGTAAGCTGCCTTCAAAGTGTGTCAGTGCTTTCTCTCAAAGATAGGACGAAGAGCTCCCCCATCCAGCGTGGGTTCAGAGTAGAGCCGCTACTCCTCCCTATCGAAATTAAAGTGCGGGGGTCCCGCCGGTGTTTCAGATTAACTGGTGTTTGATTGGTGACGATGAAACAGAGGTGTCGTAAGTTTATCTGGAGCTGTTTAGCACCAACACTGAATACTTCATATGTGAAAAAAATAACAACAATTAAGCACAATCTGTGATTCTTATTGTTTTAGACAAAACACACTTAAACACACACCGGAGCGCAGGGACGCAGGACGCTTTGCGCGTTCGTGTGACGGGAAAACTCGCGCGCATGAGCGTGCACACACACACACACACACACACAGAGTAGAGCTGCGAATGAGCAGAGAGCTCGGTAGGACGCAGCGTAGCAGGGACACCAAAACGTAACGAAATAGCGAGAGATTTTCCCGAGGAATTTTACAGCTGGTCGGCTCGCTAGCAGACGTCAAAGCAGCCATGGACGACAAGTCGTTCACGAAGGAGGTGGACGGATGGATCGAACAGCTGAATGAGTGCAGGCAGCTGACAGAGAACCAGGTTAAAGTCCTCTGCGAAAAGGTGAGGTTTGCGCTGGAAGCCAGGTGACTTAGCAGTATCCCACATTATTAGCTTTCTGCAGTGCTAGTCGACGGAGAGTCCATACATCCCATTAATGGCGGCTTTAATAGAAATACTGTCGGGACTGTTAGTTATTGCATGTGGCCTTAAAGCAGCAGCACGCCATCTGACTGTAGCTGCATGCAGTAGATTTCTAAGAGAAGCCGAGAAGATGGAGGGGGGTGCCTGGGAATGTTTTTCCTTCCTACGCCCACTGTTTGTCCTGAAGTGCACTGGCAGAACAACTGCAGCATAAAAAGCAGGAATATTCGCATTTGGTTTACTAATGACTTGTTTACACTGCAGGCTCCCAAAGTGCACCACACTCTGTTACACGCTAACCTGTTTTCTTGGTTCTCATACATAGGCCAAGGAGATCTTGACGAAAGAGTCCAATGTGCAGGAGGTGAGATGCCCAGTGACGGTCTGTGGAGATGTCCACGGACAGTTTCATGACCTGATGGAGCTGTTTAAGATTGGAGGGAAGTCCCCAGATACTAATTACCTCTTCATGGGAGACTATGTTGACAGAGGCTACTATTCTGTGGAGACTGTTACACTCCTGGTTTCTCTTAAGGTACATCTTGCTGCTGATGTGATAAGTCAGCTTCAAAATGCATATAAACTTGTAAATCTCTGTTTATGAATGTGTTTTTCCTTCCCAGGTAAGGTTCCGCGAGCGGATCACAATTCTCAGAGGGAACCACGAGAGCAGACAGATCACACAGGTGTACGGCTTTTATGACGAGTGCTTAAGGAAATACGGGAATGCCAACGTTTGGAAGTACTTCACAGATCTATTTGATTATCTTCCCCTTACCGCGCTGGTGGATAACCAGGTAAGGCTGAGTTTTCAGAGCCGACATGAAGCCCAGGTGAGGGGTGGGGGGTTTGAGCCTGTGTCATTTATGCCATCTTTCTTCTTTTAAAGATATTCTGCCTCCATGGAGGATTATCCCCTTCAATAGACACACTGGAACACATCAGAGCGCTGGATCGCTTGCAGGAAGTTCCTCATGAGGTACACCCTGATTACATAAATGCTGCATTAATGTGACATACTTTCTTCTCCTGCCTTTTCTGTGTTGTCATAACACACTGATGTTTAGCGATTCATTTAGCAAATATTGCTTTGGGGTAAAGGCATTCAAGAAAGCTCTTCGTGAAGTCTGTGGGTAGTCGCTGTATGCTAACGCTCTTCTTTGCACCGAGCAGATGTTGCACTAAACAACACTGGCATTCCCTTCACGTTTCAGGGTCCAATGTGCGACTTGTTGTGGTCAGATCCCGATGACCGCGGTGGCTGGGGCATATCACCACGCGGGGCTGGTTACACATTCGGGCAGGACATTTCTGAGACTTTCAACCACGCAAACGGCCTCACTTTGGTTTCAAGAGCCCACCAGCTGGTCATGGAGGTACTGACTTTGTTTATGTGCCAAGAGTAATTCTGTTTTTTCCTCACCAGATGTAGCCTTCGCTCGCTGTGGCCTTAAAATAGCTAACATGCAGATGATGTCTTGATCCAGGGTTATAACTGGTGCCACGACCGCAACGTTGTGACGATCTTCAGTGCGCCAAACTATTGTTATCGTTGTGGAAACCAGGCAGCAATCATGGAGCTTGATGATACATTGAAATACTCTTTGTAAGTAAAGTTTCTCATGTGTAATAATACCGACTTGTCTTTTTGCACAGAGGGGTGTACTGTGAAGAAAGTTCAACAAAGCCAGACTTTCTTTGCTTTAGCCAGTTTCACAAAGACTAAAATCAAAGTCAGCAATAACGGCTCTCACGATGGTGGTTATCGTCTTTCTCCGTTAAGAGCCGGCTTTTTGCCTCAGGTTCTGTGGGCGCTCGCGTACAAAGGGTCCTTTCATGGGTCGTATGACTCTTCTTCTTCACAAAATGATCCCCGTGAGTGCCGGTCTTATCAGATGGTGATAAAGTGGTGATGAAAAATATATATAAAGATGAAGTAAATAAATTCATCCCTGAGTGCGCTCTAAGTGCTGCTGTTTGTTTCTAAGGTAACGGCTGCACTTTAAAGTGGATACATTTAAACATTGAATGTTACCGTTTCACAGCCTAATAAAAAATAAAATAAAAACGACTTTAGCTCGACATAGCTCGCTAATCTGTTAATCTGGCTTTGTAGTACACCCCTCAAGGTTTACACTACCTTCAATAAATACACCTAATTATCCAAAATCTGAGTAGAGCTCTGCTCTTTGCTTTAGTCTACAGTTTGACCCGGCACCACGCAGAGGAGAGCCCCACGTCACGCGGCGTACACCGGACTATTTCCTGTAAAGATCGCTGGTGAGAATGGTAACGGGCTGCACAGAGGCTTGGGAAAAGAAGCATTTAACCCCCCCTGAATTTTTGTGCCATAATTACAGTAAAATGGAAAATAATGTCTAGATGAACACCACCATCCTTTTAACTCCTTCCTCTCTGTGCATGATGTTTTAATTGCTAGAAATGATTGCTACTATGAACAATACTGTCATAATACCTGCTGGTTTGTCAGGAAACATGAACGAACTAACACTGAGAATAACGACTAGATGTTGATAAGCAGAGTGTGTTGCCACATCCAGTATATAAGCTGCATCTTTCACTTGGCATGGCCTCAAACAAAGGTTGCAGTACATACAATGTGAACTCTTTTCTTTTTGTAACTGAAGCGCAAGTGTTTACTTTGTGGATTGAGATGATAGAAATGAGTATGTTCTCTTTGCACTTTTGTATTTGATTTTTATCACATGGCACTGACAGACTTTGTTCTTTTTATATCCTGTTCTAGTGGAAGTAGCTCTCTTTTTGCTGTCTCACATGGCAGTTAATGTATTTCATTTAACTAGGTGATGCTGGTACAAATGACATGTAAAAAAAATCTAATAATTTAACTTAATGTTTTGCAATCACAGCTATAAAAAAATAATAAAACAGCAATTGTTTTGCCATTTATTTCCCTTTTGGTTGTGGCATTATTCCCCGCAGTTCTCATCAGTCACCACTAGATGGAAACAGAGCCCCAAAAAATCGGTACAGCGATAATAAGCTTTAATTGTGAATGGATTATGTCCAGTAAATTGGTTGCATGAAAGAGTAATTTTAAGTACTGAATGCGTCGGTTTTTCTTGTTTAATTTCTAATCGTGATTTTTAGTACAGTCTATTTTTTAAACATGGTAAAGATAGGACTTTGCAGCATGCTGTTCCAAGCTGTATTTTTAATTATGCATTTATGATATTAACCAAATAACAAACCTGCACTATTAACATCCGTTTATTGCACTTGCATGTGTGGAAATCCTACAAAGTTTTAACATATTAATGATTTACTGCCTGTAAATCAATGCTGGGAGAATCCACAGAGCACTGCCGGATGTAGTGCTGAAAATAAAAGCATGATGTAAAGCATTTGGCTAATTGCAGTTCAGTTTGTCGCCTCAAACTGCTTATGAGTGCTCCTGATGGCTTGCGGATGATTGCATCATCATTGTGTGGTTTTAAAGAAAGGCATTTCTGACAATATCAGTTTTTTTTTCTAATAAGAAGCGCGGCAGGGCTTTTATTTTCTCGGTGAAGCTCCTCGGTTCCTGTGCGCCCTCCGGCTGCGCGGACGCTGCTGCATTGAAAATTAGCTGGCCGCAGCCTTTCAGGGACTCCTCTTTGCGGACCTCCGGAGACCACAGTGCAGTAAGTAACCTGTGCATGTTTTCCACAGTGGATCGACACGGACGAGGCCAGCTTCGCCACGGTGTCTGCGTTGTGTATCCGACGTGTCAAACAGTGATTAGACAGTTTGGCTCCTCGGGAAGCCTGCTGCTTATGTGGATGTGGCAGGCTGATACTAGTTGAATCTGGGGCGCACAGCTGGACAATTATCGGGCTGGACAGATGTCGAGTCTAATTAGTCGTTTTAAAAACGTTCGCACTTGGCTTTTCGTTGTTTTTTTGGTTAATGTTTTGGCGCCTTTTTTTCAGGTGCAGAAACACCTCCAGTTACAGTCCAGATTTAACTGGTCTACGTCGGGTTGGACAATAAACCGTATCCATTCATGGGGCATGCTTACCCTGCGACCACACACACACACACACACACACACAGAGCAGCGTTTTTCTAGTGTGCCACATGCCCGGCTGCCCAAAACAAGGGGGTTGCAATATGTGACTATAAATAATATATCTGATTGTAAGGAGTTGTTGTGAATTTCAGGTTAATGTGCAGCCACGCAGGCCCCCGTTGATTGGCTGAGAGTGAGGGCAGAAGCAGTGTGGGTTTATGGATCAAAGGCCATGTCAGTACAAACTTCACTCCTCTTATAGCAGTTAATAATCATTTAGCATCCTATTAATCATACTACCTGGGGGGGGGGGGGGGGGCGAGAGGGG
>VOQJ01006256.1:9130-21338 GCA_015052665.1 Apistogramma diplotaenia
AAGAAAAAAGGTTAGGAAAAGTAGAAAGGAGGGGAGGAGGGGAGAGAGGAGAATGAGGAGGGGGGGGGGGGGGGGGGGGGGGGGGGGGGGGGGGGGGGTGGATTATTGATCACGTTTTATGAGCTGGTGAGGCGATGGCGAGGGGCTGCCACTTGTGTTTTTGTCCTCAGATCCTCCATCACGACGCTCATGTCCAAGGTAACAATCAATCTATCAGTATGGAGAAAAAAAAGCAAAACAAACAAAAGGCAGAAAATGATGCATCACCTCAACACCGCCGCCCCTCTCTGGCCTCCGCAAACAAAAACGACGACAACCAAATAGATCTGAACGTGCGCGTGCATGCCCGGTTGGAGAGGAGGGGTTTTTGGGCATCGTGGTGGTGGTGTTTGGGGGTGGGAGGGGGTAACGCAAAACACAATTCAGCCTTATCATGTTTCGTAGCCTCCTCTCCTTGAAATGATTGTTTCACTCAAATGAACAGATTGAATACATCATGCATGTTTGCTGTAGATAGAAATAAATCTTTCAAATCTGCTTTTCCTTCCCCCCTTTTTCCCCCCCACCCTCAACAAAGCAATTTCTTAACCGGCGTCTTTCTGACTGAGGGGGCCGTCTGTCATAAATTCACTCCCGCAAGTGCATAAATCTCGCTTGCAGATACCATCAGGTGTGGATTGACGAGAGCTGGAGAGCAGAGGGGACATGGTAAAGTCTATGCATATTTGCACTGCGGGCGCAAGTCTTTGCGAGTGTGTACACATTTGCTAAGCACCTGCGACTATTTACTGTGTGTGCATTTTTGTTGCAAGGTTTTATAGGTGCATCTGCTGTCTGTCATTTATTTTCTGCATCATACACATGTTTGCTGGCACTGAGGGTGATTTATATGATTGATTTTAATGGGTGATTATCCACCTGCCACAATGCAAATGATCTGTCCTAATTTTGCAGCGGGCAGCTCGGCCTCCTCGTCTGTGCTCATTTCAGTTCGGTCTGGAGTCCAGTCGTCCTTTTTAATACATTCGGCTATGTTCAACTTTGCAGCAGTCCTGCCCCATTTTTCTTTTAATCCCAATCATCTCTCCCACACTCTCATCCTTATCCTTTTGTCTTTTCCTTTCTTTTCTTTCCCTCCAGCTTCCCGCGTCCCCCCACCCCACCCCACCCTTTCATTCTCCTCTCTCCCACCGTGCAGCCCTGCGGTTACTTTCTGACTTGTGTGCAGTTTAATAATCATTAGGACGGGGCCTCTAATGAATAAAGTCACTCGGACTAATTGCTCGCAGTGTTTCAAGATACGAGAGAGAGCATGGAAGGGAATAAGAAAAAAAAAGAAAAAAGAAAATATGGACGTTTAATAGCTTGTTTGCAGAATTTTAAGGAGGTAATTAGAAACACTTACAGTAGGATGACCACACACCGCTTGTTTGTTTTTTTGTGGGACATGATAAATCTTTTGGTTGATGGAGCGAAGCGACGCTAAGCCTTGGAAAAAAACAAAACAAACGAGTGTGGCTGAAAACGGAGAGAAAAAGAATTTGAAGATCATTCGGGTAGAAAATTAGACCACCGGGGACAAGGAGGAGATCTATTTCTCTCTGTGATGTGGATGTTTGACTGGGTTAAGCATGACAGCCACTTGTAGATACAGTATGTGTATTTAACACATCTGTGGTCACAAAAAAAGATTAAAAAAGTTTTAGTAAAGTGTCTTCTAAATGTATCTATCATTAGTATTAAGGCTTTTTAAGCTCTGCGCTGTCTTGTCCAGAAGCTGCCACGAGGCTTAGTCCAGCACACATACACAAACACACAGTTTCAGCAACACATTAACCTCAGTAAAACCCAAGAACTGAAAGTCTTGTCCCCACAGCAGAAAATTCTAAGCGGTGTGAGGTGTGGACCCTGTCACTCTGGATCAAACATATTAGTATCCACCTAAGTGCAGGCGGACAGGTGTAGTTTAGGCCTGGGGCGACCTGGTGTCCCGGGGAAACTGCGTGCTGGCAGAACACTGCATGTGTATGGCTGTGTTGTGCTCCAGCCGCTCTCAAAGGAGAACACAGGTGTATTGATTTTCAGCACTAGCCATAGAAGGGAGCAGATATTGGCATTAAACCCTTTTGACATGTTGCTCCCAATGAACACCACATTGTACACTTGATGTGACACACAAGCAATGGACTTGCGCACAAGCCAGCAGCAGTGTTGATATCACAAAGCATGCGGAGTACATGTGTATTTTGTGTATGTGTGTGTGTACTTGGAACAGTACTTTCACACTTTCTCTCTGAGCTTCAGCACAAACACATCCACTGTTCAAATTCAGCCAGAGACAAAAATCAAGCAGACTTAAATAAAGTGTGCACATCCGAACATTTTCACTTATCAAACCTTTATAATGCGGACAGGCATACCTCCACACCCGATAAGCCAGGCGTGCAAAATAAGCTGCCTCTTCGTGCTAAAACAGCGCTCACAGCGCTCGCTCACTCTCCCCTCAAACTCTGTCAACCTCTTTCCCTCCGTTTCTCGCCACTCACCTTTTTCCCGCCATCAAGGTGTTTCCGATTGGAGGAAACCGGTGTTTCCTCTTGCCAAACATCCTGGCTAAATTTCTTTGCCCTTTGATGTTTCTTCCTCGAGTGGCAACCCTTATCCCAAGGAACAAGCGTAATGACAAATGCACATAGATTTAAAGTGACTTTGTTCCCTAGCAACAGAAGTCTGTATTAGGCCCCTCCCCAGTCTTTGTGCACCCTGGTGAAAGTAATGCCGCCTATATGCAAAGATTGCTTCTGAGCCTCACAAGGCCGTATGAGTGGGGGAGGTGGGGTTATTGCTGGGTTTCAGGGTCCATCAAGGAGATGATAGTGCTGACCGTAGTGAGTGTGTGTGTCTGTGTGTGTGTGTGGGATGGTGGTGGTGATGGGGGATTGGGGTTATGTTTAATAGTAGATGGTCATTTGGATATCTTTATTTGAGCAACCAGTTATCTTAAGAAGTAAAGCACCCTCCCTACTACTACTACCAGCCCTCTTTTCCTTTGATGCTCTGCTTTATTTGTCTCTCAGCTCATTGCAAAAAGACATTTTCCAAATTAGCTCTTAGATCTTTTTGAGAGATGTAGCTTTGAGAATTAATGGGAAATATGTTGCACCAAAGAAATCCCAGAGAAGTTCCTATGAAAAACCTTGCTGACAGGGCGCTCTGTGGATTGTGTTTCTGTTTTCTTTTTCTTTTCTTTTTTTTTCTTCCCAAGGCTTTAAGCACCACAAATGAAATTCCATTCACTTCTGCTGTACTGGGGTAGCAGCATAATTTTCAGAAATACCAGTGCTGCATGAAATGAAGCATTAAGACCCTACATTAACACCGAGGAGTCACTGTTCTTCTTAATGCGCGCACACAAATTCATAAAAACAGCCGCACACTTCGGTGAGCTCTCTGTAAAAACTGCCAGATATATTTATTTGCATAACCTTTTTTTCTGACTCTCACTTCAGACTATTTTCTGCCTTTGGAGCATCGCTTCAGTTTAAGTGTTGTAGTGTTTTGTCCCCCCTTCCCAAAACTCCTGTGGTGGACTTTATTCCACGATTCTCCCTGCCATGGACAACTGCCATATTGTAGCCCCAGGAGTGATGCTATTGGCTGCACAGAAGGTGTACACAAACCTTTCATAACTGTTTTCCAACCTGCACATTTCTGAGATGGGCTGCCTGTTTGCCGCTCGGCATGGGGGCCCCGCTGCAATTCAGTGAAAGCCAGATGTCAAGAGAGGCGGACCACCTCAAATACGGATGGACCTTTGTGCTTTGGAATATCATTTGTTTTAGCGGGTAATCGCACATTAAGGGATTGTTTTTGGGGTCGCAATCTTGTAAACGTGGTTTGTGTGCATTGTGGAATCCCTGAAGTGGTGACACATGTGCTCTTCTATGAAGTGGTTCACTTTACCCACCCTAAAAAAACCCAAAAAAAAAACAGGCAGCCTGATGTCACTCGTCGATCCACAGTCCTGGCTTTGGTTCATGTGTGCAACCCGGCTAAAAATGAACAAAGATCAAGGCCAGACAGAAGCGTTTGGCTCGGCAGTTATGCCAGACCTTCAGTATTGTCTTCCCAGATCTTACTTGAGGTAAATTTGGAGCCACCTGTCATCCCAAGCTGACACACTCATTTAATCCAATCTGCCATGCTGCTCATGACTGGAAAAAAAGAACTTATTTCTCAGGAATAAGACCAATGAAAGGCACCGTTTTTCATGTTTAATTATTCATCTACTGAAGGATGCAAACACGAGACGAACTTCTACTGATGGTTCTAACAGAAGGGAGAGGGACACGTTTGCAATCGATGTGTCACACAGGTGTCAAAAGGATGGTTGACCAAAGGATCAAACAAAATGGGATTGTTTGCAACAACTTCAGGCCTCAAAACGGGATCTTGTTTGAACAGTTGTATAGCTTTAATTCCATTGCCCAGAACGCTGGTTGATGAATTGGGCTTTGTTGCCTTAAAGACAAGTGGCAATAAAAAGAGCATTTCTAATGTTTTCGTGGCTGCTTTTGAGGGTGCTGAAATAAAAACAACCCTCCCTTTGTTGATATCAATTACCAGGTGACTGTTAATCAATTGTAGTGACGGCATAATGATTTGTTGTCAGATGTTTGAGGAATGAGCAATGGTGGCTCGAGTTGATTTTCTACCTTTCTCATTTTTCTTTTTTTCCCCTTTTTATTTTTTCTTTGGGGTTCCGTTGACATTTCCTCTCAAGACAAAGACAACGTGAGGTAAACAGTCTCCTTTCGGGTTGGTTTCATCTCCGTTCGGATCCTCCTGTTGTTGGGCAACTCTTTCTTTTAAAGTATCAGAGGAGAAGCGGATTGTTCTTTTGCTCTGTAATTTTCTACTGATGGGCTCTGCCAGCTCCGTCTGCAGCCACAAAAGCTCGCTTGACAACTCAACAATTACCGCCACTCAATCGGGATGGAAATGCTGCTGCTGCTGTTGCTTGTTGTTGTTGTTGTTGCTGCTGCATTGCTTTTCCTGCTTTTCCAAATGGCACAACATTAAATGGTTCATAGTTGAGGCAGCTTAAGATGCAATTCAGCTCCAGCATACTTAAATTCTAAAATACGCTTTCCGCTGGTATGATGTGTCTGGGGACAATAATCATTGCAATTAAAAACAGAAATTTAGCTTTGTAGAAAGGGAGGATATGCTGCAACAAGTTGGTAAATTTTGTTCTGCTGCTATGTTTCCCTTAAAGATGACCTATTGTGCTTGCCCTCATTATAGGTTAGAGTGGTGGGAGGTCATAGCATATGTGCAAGTAATCCTCACAAGGCAAAAGCTCATTTTTCACATTGCTTTATTGCATTTTTTTCTACTTTTGGCTTTTTTATGATGTCACTGAGGGCAGACACACAAGCCACACCCAGCTGCTGTTCCCCGATGCACAGATAAAGTTTCTTATCTTCTGGTTAATTTTGATTATGGATTAAAGGGACTGCTGATCAGGATACTGCAACACATATGACAGGTGATGTTAAGAACTGTGCTCCTGCCGCTGCTAACTAAACAAGTTCCATTCCACATCACATGTCTGTTACTTTAGAAAATGCTTGTACCTGGTCGTTTTCCGTGATAGAACTCAAGTTAGACTGGCCCTCCTCCCTTACTGTTCCATTATGCTGCTGTCTCCAGAGCAGGAGCATAGTTCTATTTGGAGCCCAGCAAAGCTCTCAGCTAATGCCCCTAGGGATGTAGCATCATATCTGGCCAGAAGCAATGCAGAGATGTCTAGTGGTGGAGTCTTTGTGGCTTGCCTTTTACCAGCACATCTGGCTGCAGAAGATTAGTGTGCTACTGGACCCCGGGAAAATGCACATCACGTGTACTTAAAGGAACACAAAAAACAACAAGGCTCAGAATTGCTTTCCCGAGCAGTTTGTTGGGGAGGGACGAAATAAAGCCCTGCCATAAACAGATTAGAGTATGTCAGAGAATGAATGCAAATATAAATGTAAATATGCAGAAATTAGATTTTTCAGAGAAGAGGGAGTTAATCATGTGGAAGTTGCTTTTAAAACATGCCATCAGTCGCCCCGGGTTCCTCTATTATCTCACTTGCCCTCTAATGTCTCTCAGCACTTTAGGCTTTTAATGCGCATCTTTGAAAAATGCCTGTTTGACCAGCACATTCATTTTTCCTTTCCTCCTTAATGACAATTGTGTATTTATCCGTCCCTGGTTTGCTGCGGTGTTAGTAAATAATACACTCTAGAATGATGAACAATCCATCGTTAGACATGTTACGGCAGCCTCGTAATGAACTGAAGTCATTTGTGTGGCAGTAATTACACACTCCTCTGATTAAAGATGGCTGTGCTGGATAGTATTTGGGTAATTATTCCCTTTTGCTCTATGTGATAAGCTCATAATGTCCATTCTGGAAGGGGGTGGGGAAGAGGAGGAAGTTAATGACATGCTAAGGCTGGTTGGGAGTGAATATCCAGTCGCCTTTCTTCAATCACTCACTCCCTTGGCCTCTGTCGCCCCTGCAGCACAAGTGACTATCTTTATGTGTAGTGTCCCAGCATGTCAGCACTAGCCAGGCTAAAGTAATTGCTACCAACATGGCCTGGTTGCACCGAGTCCTCGTTACATGAATGCTAATGACAACTAGCCTTAGCTCTTTGGGGTTAACGCTAACACGTGACTGCCCCTCCAACAAAGCTAATTAAAGTCAGCTACCCCTCCCCCCTCTAATTCTGTACTCCATGGTTGACCTAATCCCTATCCTTATCCCTGCTTGCTGTTTGTAATTAACACTTGCCTCCCTCATCTCTCTATTTAGCCACTCTGGCAGCTCATTCCCTCTTCCAAGGCCCTTTTCTCTTCTCCAGTAACGTAAACCTTGAGTTTTCCTCCAGCGAGACATCCTGTCATCCCGGCAGAGATTAGGTTTTCTTCATGCTATCCACACCCCCACCCACCCCCTCAACCCCTCTCTGCATCCACCGTCATCCATCACACACACAAATATCCATTTGCAAGAACAGTATGACCCCAAGTGCACCATTGGGTCACAGGGGAACTGGAAGCTACTGATGTTAGTGAGCAGTCAGCTTCATTTCAAATTGTTCTGGCATTAAGGAGTCTAAGGCTGAGCAGACTTGGCATGTTACCTGCCATATTTGCTTCAGTGTTCACCTCAGAGATCACGGTACACCAGGTAGCACCCCCGCCCCCTTCTGCAGAGGTCACCGTGTTATTGTTGTGTCTTCTGTTGAGCACATGTTTGTCATCTTTGTTGCCTGTATGCAGGTTGAGCTAAGGGCTAGCCTGTTGACAGTGGGGGAAAAAAGGCTTAAGGCCTTTTGAGTCGTAACATACCCTGGCTTCACTAGTCTGTAAAAGTGAAAAAAATCAGCCAGACACTTAGGTTAATCTCGCTCCTTACTCAGGCATACAGCATTGACAGAAGAAGCCACAGTTGTCACAAGATATTATACGAAGTGACGTATAATGCAAGGTTCTGGTTTTATTAATATTGTGGCTCTATTTTGGTAGTAAACACAGACACACTTTAGTGAACGCATCAGACGGTTATTTAACTCGACTTACTACGACTTAAATACGGTTACTCTGGGTAACGTGTGTGATGTGAAGAGCAATTCTGTCTGTGTTGGGGATAATTTATTAAAAGTAATTAACGGAGTTACCGATGTTGCGCTACATTTCTGAATGCAATTTATGGATGGATGGATTCCACATTTGTCTGATACTGCAGGTTAGCGGTAAACTCAGGAACGACTTCTATAAATAGCTGGAAGCATCGGATTGTTATAATTCTGGTGTTGCATTTAGTAAACATTAGAATCCTTATTAGTAGATATGAAAATGTAGAGCAGAGTAAATGAGGGAAAACTCAACGTGAACAGAATCGTGTTGGGGATTTTGGAGGCGTCTGTGTGTGTAATGCAAACTTGCTGTCAGTGTGGGAGACACTCCCCATCTCACAGGTGAGCTAGTTAGTCACACACAATTGGTCCTTAACCCCTTTTTCCTCAGTCTCACCAGAAAATCTTCCAGTAGCTGCTGCAGGGTCCACTTGTTAACCGAAGATGACCATATCTATTGATCTAATAGAGTCGGACACAATAAACTTCACTTTTTTGTTCGTCTTTAACCCATCAGACGCAGTTAAATTGCTTAGTTGATTATGAAACTGTCGTCAGTGTTGTAGAGGCCTATGCCAAAGCCACTGAAAAACACAACAAACAGGTTTAAATGCAGCTTCGTATACTTGCCCTTTAAAACCTGGAACAGTGTCAACAGTGCGCTGTTTTAACTCACATGACAAACAACAAAGAGGGAAAAAAAAAAGGCTTGAGTAAAGACCAAGACAGAATCCTGCCAACAGACCAGAGCTCAGTGCCCACAGAGGGGTGCTGTGGGGCACCGTGTCAGACAGAGAGCGGCACAGGGAAAATCAGAAGAAAGCAAAGCAAATGGGCAGTGAGAGGTGGCCCCAGTTTATCGGCTGCGGCAGGCTTGGCGCAGCCTCCCAACGCTCTGGGGGAGCCTGGTGCTACCGTTTTAATGAATGTAAACGAGGACGGAGGGGACTTCCGCTGATGCTTAGCAGCACTTCGGAAGATGCCAGGAACTAGGGCTCCACAAGCCGCGGCGGACCCTGGCAGCGGCCATGGCACATGCCCAGGAGAGAGGCGCCAGGAGCCGTTTGTTTGACAAGGCCCACAGATGAAGCTCATGCTAAGAACAGAGGGCCTTTGTAGTCATGGCCAGACGCTCTGGAGCACAGGCCGGGCACACGCGCTCACACATATGGAGAGAAACACAAATACTCATTTGTTACACACATTTGATGGACTTAGAAGCTCAAAACTCAGATTAAAAACACCTTTTTTCTGTCTTTGCGTATTCTCAAACAGCCTCGTACACTAATGCACAGAAAATCCGGTGAAGTCCACAGTCCACATTCGGTATGTGCAGTCACATCACATGCTCGGGCGAAGAGAAGAAATAAAAAAAAACGTAAACAATAAAGTCAGACACTCTCGCACATGCCGCCGAGCCTTCCTCTTGCATACACAAACACGAAGGCACACGCACAAGTCACTCCAGGCGCTGGTCATTTTTCCTGTCATGATTTAAACTGTTGTTCCAAGGCCTCTTCCAGCCACCCATTCACAACCCCTCCCCTGCCCCTTTGCCCGTTCCTCTTCCCTGTCTCTCTCACATCTTGCCGAGAATTAAAGTGACATTTTTGAGCCTGCATCTCTCAACTCGCGCTCCGCCGCTCGCCGTCCTGACAGCGGCACATTCAAGGCGGTGTCAGGCTGAAATTATACTGTCTGTAAAGCTCAGTAACGAGGCAAGGGATACAGACACGGGCGAGGAACAAGCACACCCCAGAGCTGTGAGAGCCAACCTTCGCCTTTGAAGAGTGATGAGAAGTAGTGGGGAAGAATCAAGTGGATTAAATGAAAAGGAGTGTTTGTTTTTATGCCACAGTTTATGGAGTCTGTTTCATCTGATATTTCAAGATTGCAGGTTCAATACAAAGTCTGTGCAGTCTTTTAATTTACTCCAAGTGCAATTTCCCATTGGCGGTAACCCTTTGAGTAAATAAAAAGACGGGGTTCTGGTTTTGATATTGTGCCGCACTGAGTAACATTTCAAAAGCAAAGATACTGGAAGCAGGTGTAACGAGGGCTTAATGTGGCTTACTTCCACTCTCCAAGAGAGCAGCTCTGTTAATTATGCAAATCGGCCCGAGGGTGACGTCACAGCCAGCAAAAGGTCAAAATACTCCTCAGAGCCTTCAGCTTCACATCACTGACAACTGCCTCTGAGATGCCCCTCCATCAGCAGGAGCGCTGTTTGGTCATGGTGGCGGATGTGTGCCGCTGTCATTCTCAGCAGTGGCTGCCACTGGGATATGCTGTCAAAGGTTATGATCACAAATCAAACTGCTCACTTGATCTCAGTCTGATTAGGGGCACTTTTAAAATATCAACACGCTCTAATACATAATCAGCTGCAGGATTTAGCCAGTGGAAAACTATGAAGGGACTGGAAGGGAAGACAAAATGTGGAAAGCATGAGTTGTTTCTCTCATGTCAGGGGTAGTGGTATCATTCCAAGTGCTGTCTGTGTGGCTCTTCCTTATCTGGCAGCAACTGTGCTGTTGAGTCATTCCCTACTACTCTGACTCAAATCATGTGCTACATACTGCAGGCTAACTTTAATGGAAGATTCTTACCCAATCCTCTGCCCATGACGAGCGCTCTCCCAGGCCAAACTGCAACTGCTGCTGACACAACTCGTGACACAGCCCAAGAGCGAGCCAAATGTAGACAGAGCGGGAGAGAGGGGTGGGATCCGCGGATGCCATGTGCTAAGCCTTCTAAAAACAAAAATCAGTGGCGTATTTCCACCGCCATGGAAACGTACCTTGTGACTGCACATAACCTTTGCAATAGATGCCCCAGCCACAACCGACTGCATTCCAGGTCAAGCCTGAAGCAGCGGGGGGAACGTTAGATTAGGTGATGTCTGAGAGAGACAGGAACACGAGAGAGATTACGCATCCTGGGATGAGGCTCGAGTTACACTCTAGCTGCATAGGGGTTAGGGCATTTGTGGTGGTGCCTGGGAAAGTGAGCTACTCTTTAGGGATTAAGTCAAATGTGTTAAAGAAATGGGGAACACACGAGTATAAAGTTTCCATGGATGAATCGGTCAGCTGGTGTAAAGGAGATGTTAATGTTCAACACTAAAAGCTGCAGGGTGTTAAGACTGTTATCAGGACCATTACTTAGGAGAAATCAATTAAGTTACTATACACACAAGCAACGGTGAGCTCGGCTTTCCACGTGCTCCGCTTCGGTTCTTTAAAACAATGCACACGTGCACACGCGTACCTATGTGTTGCATATCTGTTACGTAACACTCTGCGTAGCCAGATTGGACTACATTTCCTAAATACCTTACTGTGAGAATAAATATTCTCTGAGCCCTTTTGCTTCATTTGGCTGTCGTATGGATGTTCCCTCCCCACCACTCAGAACCTTCTCTTGAAACAGACTGTTCTGTCGTCCACTTTCCACAGAGCGGATGGAGTTTCAGTCCCATGACTGAGCTGCCGGAGCGGAATTGGAACGCCAGCTTGCACTAGTTGAGTCTCTCCCAACTGCCACCCCCTTTTCTAACTCGCACAGTTGCCTTTGTGAGGGGGGGGGGTATCAGTTTCTGCTTTGCTCTACATGTAGACACCACTGGACCTCTCCTCCTCCTCGTTCTTACACACACACACACACACACATGTTCACCCACGTCTGCTTTCTAATGATATGTCCTGCTTTGCCCCTGCAAAGCGAGACCATGAATGGGCTGGAAAAGTGAGGCCTCACCCCGGTGTGCTCACCCTGTGACGTATTCAGTAAGGGGGAAACTTGAATGGGTTGTTGCATGAACGGACTAAGAATAGATGTCAGTGAAAGAATATCCTACATGTAATGCTTAGATATAGATTTCTGAAAATTTTATGCAGTGGCAAATAAAATAAAAAAAAAGATCCTAGTGCTGTTAATTATTCAGAATAACTCCACTAAACCTTTAGTGCATTTCCAGACAGTTGCAATTGATTGCGTCTTTCAAACTCTCATAAGTTAGTGTCAAAGCAATGCTCGATGGGAAAGAAAGCCAACATGCTCCATCAGTACGTCCCTGGGATCGACATTGAGGTGTGTTGCACTTCATTGTTTTTGACAGAGCGCTCCCAAACTGCTGCACGAGTCAACAGCGTTGGAGCTGAAGAAGCTTCGGTGCTAGCATTGGGAATCTGCCCTTGCCCTTGGTGGACGTGTGTTTAAGACAGGCGGGCAGCTGTTGGCGCCGGCTGGAGGAGCTGCTTTAGAAGCAGGGGTCCATCCCGTAAATGGAGCCGTGCGGTTCTGATGGATCAGCACATCAGTTCCCCCCCTGCAGGGTCAAACAAATGGAGGGTAGCACAGAGCCTGTATCACTCATGATGAAAGGAGCAGAGGAGGGAGAGGTGGAAAGGACTAGAATAAGGGGAATAATCTACCAACCCCCCCCCCCCCCCTTGGGGAGGGGGGGGGCGGGTTCAGGGAAGATTTTTTTTTTAAAAATCCTTTATTTTATT
>VOQJ01006279.1:1625-14721 GCA_015052665.1 Apistogramma diplotaenia
TGAGCATAATTTGCATGCTATGCACACATGAAAAAGGGCACGCATGAAAAAGGCTCTACCATATGTAAATCAAGAGCGATTTCTTATGAGCACAGGAGAAAACAAATACTGACACCTCCCTCAGGGTGCATTTTTACCACCATGGCCTTATTTTGATGTAGGACCCCCTTTCTTTAATTTGGAGTAGGTTTATTGGTTTTACAGTTCTCAGTTCACTCCTCTTTACCTTTATGGCTGTGTTTGATATTTTAAAAGTTTTCCATGCAGACATGTTACCTTAAGGCCTCCACACACAGACACACAAACATACACACACATGCATGCACAACAAAAAAACAGAAGGACAAAGAGTGACAACATAAAGGACAAAAGGATTTGGCAACAGAAAAGCTGCATTCCATAAAAAGACAAGAAAAAACATTATTTTGAGACAATATTCACATCTATGCTCAACTCAAGTCAATTCTCAGTCCTGATTGGTTAGAGCCTACTAACAAATTTTCCCGAGAAGGTCTTATGATCGGTCACAACTGCTGCAGATATTGGATTATAAAAATACCTACATGGTGCAATGTTACCTCCGGTCAGGAATTTCCTGCATATAAAATATTCTGGGGCCCACCAAAGACGTTTTGGCCTTCTCCCAAAGCAAAATCACCCGATCAGTGATGAAATTATTTAACTTTTTTTGTTGTTTTTTTTTTTTAAATGGGATTTAATTTAGTCAAGCATAAAATACTAAATGGTAAGGAAGCCCAGACATAAAAGACTTTACACAGATCCGTCCCCCTTGTGTGGCCAGTCTGACCTCCAAATGCTTGTTGTGAAATAGGAAAAGCCTTGCCACCGTTTACTGGCCAACTACTAGCTTTTGTTATTCTATTACTAACTTGGTAGTCTGGGGTAGAAAGATTTAACTTGTTAAATAACTTCATTAACACTAAGATATACTTATTTACTTCACTGCACCTATTCTAGCCTCAAATTCCTTTTTACACTAAGCTATACATTTTGTTCTACTGCATTTTATTTTATTGAGGTATATATCATAAAGTATAATACAAATACAGGAACATTTGGGCCCGCCAGCAGGACAGGACAGAATATTTACTGGTGCATTTTTATTAAAACTAAAAAGTAAAAATCTGATGGTTGAAATTTTCTCTACAAATGTAGAGCAAGAGGCTGTGGAATCAGCTCCTATACAGGCAAAAAAAACCCCCCACTAACTCCATCGAGTAGCCACAAAGTTACTGCTTTCTTTGTCTTATTTGTTTAATCTGCACAAAGTGTTCATTAGTGAGCTTTAGAGGTGCTGTGAGGCAGATTAATCTCAGGACAGAGCACTACCCCACACCCCACTCAAAGTCCTAACGTTAAGTGAAGCAAACGTCTACTGCCTCCTAAATGTTAACAGGCAGTTTGATTATAAAGGTCAGGCAGCTGTGGAGCTTCTCAGTCTGGCCTTCTCTGAGTAAAGACGACCGCTCTTTGCTTAAAAATTTTATGAAGCACCTCAGGAGGAGAAAAAGTAGGACACACAGTGAGTCGAGGTGACAACAGGGGAAAACAGCTGCCAGAAAGCAGGGATGAGTTTAGGATTTGGGCCTGGGTCCTGCCTGCTCCTGAGGGACAGGCAGCTGATGGGCATGGAGTCATGGTGGGGCAGCTAATTCTTTAAGTGGAAGATAAATGAGGCAGGATGCTGAGAGGGGGGCTGCAGTGAGGGAGTGAGGGGGGCGGGACTGGAAAAAGAGGAAGTTGCCAAAACGGAGAGAGCGAGAGAGGAATCCCTGCTGCGTGGGTGTAGTCAAGGAGGAGATGTACAAATGTCTGTTATTGTCTTATGAATAAAATATACAGATAAACAGCTCAGTGGTGTATTGGCATTGTTCCGCAACGCAGCTGTAAAAATAGCCCAGAGACAGAACATGGAGTTTATATAAAGGAATCTAGGGATACATATGAGATAGATACTCGTGTAATCCAGGGCATATCTAGAGTCAGAGCAGCAGAGAGAAAGATGAAGGAAAAGAGGTGAAATGGAAATGAAGAGGAGGAAGGACAGGCAACATCAAGCAGAGTAGTTAAAAAATAAAAATCACTTGAAGCTCAAATCAGGATACTGCAGTATGTCTCTAAGGTCAGGGTAGTTGATTTCTCATGTTTTGACAGTGACAGTATATGAAAATATTACAAATTTATACACCACTGAAAATATGACTACTCGCTTTCAATGCCGACAATGCAAAGAAACATTCAACATTTAAGAAAAACAACCTATCTTCTACCTTATAAACAAAGACTACATTAGCACAAGCATGCAGTCCATAAAGCTGAAAACTGGACTATTAAAACAAGGTTAAAAAGCTAATTTTTTACAATGATTTATGATGTAAATTCTAGTATGTGGGAGCTTCCAAACCAGACACAAAACACTCGGAAGTCTGTTTGTCTTTGAAGCCATGATACAGACCCAATATTGTGTTTGAACATTTCTCACAAACATAAATGCCTGCTTTAGTCCAAACATCATGAATTAAAACATTAGCATACTCAAATATTACCCATGCAGAGCGACAGCTGTGCCATCTGTGCACGCTGTGAATAGAAAGCATCAAACAGAATAACTAGATTTGTGGAAATTCTTCTAAAATATCTGGCTATATACAAAAGTGCCCATCAATTTCCACAGTATGCAAACCAGTCTACTTAACAGGATCATCTTTATATAGTCTCAATTTAAACTCAATAACTGACACTACTATTACTGCTATTATTCGTTTTGTTAAATTTTAATTAGTATAATGCTTTAATTTAGAAGAAATCATACTAAAAAAAATACCTCAAACTACAAAAATGTTCTAAACTCATCATGAGACTCACTAGAGTTATTATCTCCAGCTATGTTGAGCAGAAAAAAACAAACTTCAGTAGATCAGGGTTATCTTATCATGCGCAAAGGAAGAGCACAGTCCTGCAGGGCTTCATTAAAGACTTCAGAAGTTATTTTCACTGTTTGGCGCAACCTGAGCCCCAAGACAAATTTATCAGTGAAATCACCTGCTTCAGATTTTATTTGGAAAACTCTCATCTCTCTGACTCCAAAACAATTCATATGCCATTCCCAACTAAGTTTATCATCTGCTTTAAAGTCTGCTGTCAAAGCACTGCTGCCTCCATCCAGCAGCACTAACCTTTATTGTTGCGTCCTCGGAGGCCGATACCATGACACTGAAGACGGGGTGGAAAATGACACGGGTGACCGGACTGCGGTGGCCACTCAGCGCGTATTTTTCTGGTGGGCGTGGAATCCACTCTTTGGGGTCACGCTTCTGAGTTACTGGCCCACCCAGAGTGAGCTCGTCTTTAGCTTCATTCAGTTTGGATTCAAGCTCCATCACCTGGCCAGAGTGCACGGGGACAAAAGTTGGTAAAGTGTATAAGAAAGGCTTATGGCGATAACAGGAGAAGGAATATAGATTAATGAGACAGAAACTTATTAGGTTCTTATGTCATGTTAGTGTTTTACATCAACAGCTTGGTCAATGCTTTCCTTGAAAAACTTTATTTCAGTGTTAACGGATTCAGCAGTAAAATCACATATCTTTCACAAGACTGCAATCCCCACAAGCTTTCTTTGAGGATGAAAAAAACCCACAAACCTTCTTTTGTAATCTGATGACTGAGGTCCATTTTTTTTCCAAAAGGCCGGCATACTTCTTATCCAGTTCTTCATTCTGTGGCAAAAAGTGGAGGAGGGGGGAATATCAGACAAACTGGCAAAGAAAGGCAATCAAAGTTGAGGGCTCAGCATAATCGGCAAGGCTCGTGGAAGGCTGGCCATGCTGAGGTCTGACTATCGTAAGACTGAATGTAGAATTATTTACACACCCCTCACAGACTAACACTGACTGCCAGACATACTGTACAACACACACACACACACACACACGTACACACACACACACACACACCTAATCCTTCTCACACAGGCTAATCTCCTGCAGACAAGAAAGGCTTACGGCCTCACAGCCACACACCCGGTCCTGGAAGCAGCAGTGGAAGTTAACTTGTGGCAGACTAAAGCCTGATTCCACCTGCAGGCTAATACCTCGAGCTGGCCTCTACCTTTTACATAACGGACTTCGTGGCACAAACACACCACGAAGGAAACAAAACAGTGCGGTGACATGCTTTCTGTGCCATTATGCAAAACTTGGGTTGCTACCAGTTTTTTATTCTCCCATCACAATTTCACAGTGCCTAACATGCCTTTAGTCCCATGATCTTCAGTTTAAACCTGTCAAACAAGTAAAAAAATAGAAAAAAGAACAAAAGCTTTGAGACAAAAACTGAAATAAAAGAATTTCTCAAAGCTTTCTTTAACAAATGTCTTAAACGATTAATCGCCTTCTTTCACCTCACCAACTGTTTTAACCTTAGAAGCTGTAACTAGGTACTTTTGAGATCTCTTGTAAAATGATTAACTATAGCTTAACTTGGTGTGGAAAATGGTTTAAAACAATTAAAAAACATTGTACATTGTGGTTGAATTTCTTGAACCAAACTCTAAAGCTCTTACATCATGTCCCTGAAAAATACCACACACATTATAAATAATTTAAAAAGGTTAAACCTATACAAGTAATACAAAAAACTAAAATGAAATGAGCAAACTCACTCTGTTCATGTTAAAAATATTACAATATCTAAGTAGAGTATTTTATCTAATAAGTGCATTTTATCTTTCTCTGTAATACAATTTAATAAAGTGTATTTACATGTTAAGTATGTAAGTATGTATTTACATGAAGTGTTGCTTTGTGTAGCCTTACTATATAAACAATGCAACCGTTTTGGTGGCACTGTGTGTATATCCATGCCTTTAGGGGCCAACTACCAAAGCATCAAAAACCCATACTGACAGACAGCCGTGGCTGTCAGTGAGGGAGAAAATTAATGGTGCACTCCAATATCACAGCCCCCTCCTCAGCTTCAACTGGAAACAAAGCAGACATCCTGGAGGTGTGGAGAGCTGCAGGTGATGTCGATGCCTATATTTAACACATTTCAGTGGCAAGAGGTGATTCCTCAGACCCACAGGAGGTGTTAACAAGAAAGGGGAAAAAAAGCAAGAGACAAAGACATGTACTGAAGCCCCGTGACGAAATCGAGGAGATCTCTCTCAGAAGGAGAGAACGGGAAACCCAGCTTGGACAAGTCTACAATCATCTAATCTGCCATCTGTCTGGACACGACACCACACACGCACACGCACACACACACACACACAAAAAAGGCAAACACCAGACTTTGCTGCTGCCCACCAGCCAATTGTTAGTGGTTAATACAAAGGCATGCAATGCATGTGTGTGTTTGTCTGTGCATGCAGGTATGTACACTTTCCTTCAGTAAGGCAAAAAAATACTGGAGCGTGACCTTCGTTAATTATTCCTACCAGTGCACTAAGCCTGGCAGAAGCAGTTTAAGGTTAATGCTAACAGCCACATGGAGTCAGTGAGGAAACACTTATTTCACCAACATGAACAAAGCCCAACCATATTTAAAAGGCATAAAAAAAGGGTACGTAACACATATCAAACAGCACTAAAAATCCCTTGGCTGTTTGGCAGAGTTCTGCCAAGGTGCATGTGGCTGAGTGCTAACACCCAACAGAACGGATCCCTCTGTGCCATTCATCCATTATTCAGCCTGCTTCTAAAGGGCTGCCACATGAAGATCAAGTGGGAGAGGAATGGATGAAGACACAGGGGAGAGAAGAGTGGGGTGTCATGTGACAGCAAAGGAAGAGAAATAGGTGCCATTAGAGGCAAAAGAGCAAAAGATGAGATGAAAATAGTCTCAGGTGAAGAGGCATTAAAATAAATAACAACATGAGCCAAAAAGCTCCGAAGTCAAGGGCACATATTTAAATTTTTAATTTTAATCAAGTTATGGATGAACAAGGTGATAAAGTACTTAATATTCTAAATAGGGCTGTGCCTCATAACATTTTGGGGCTTTAACGAGCCTCTCAAAGCTTCTACAAGTGGAGGGGGGTGCACCTACAATAACATGGCAATTAGGTACAAAGTTACACTTCTCTGTCATGTAGGAAGTTACTTGAAGTTTTCAAATACATGGAACTTTTTCAAGGTTCATTTTTTAAGTTATTCAAGACTGCAGACGTTTGACTTTTTCAACATGTACCCCTTAATCCTCTCAAGTGTCGAATGCCAACTCTCCCACTGTGACTGCTGGTAATGTAGCATGAGAAATAAATTTGGATCAGCATTTCTTACTTTGTGAGAGATTGGGGATTTGTGTGCCAATACATCTATTCGTAAATAAAGCAGTACTAAAACTCACATTGTTCTGATATGGTGTGAAAACAAACTGAACATTAAGATCTTTGTGAAGGTAAGACTGTTATTGTAGTTATCTGCTTTGTTTTGTGCATTGTTACTATGACAGCTACACTAAAAAATTCAGAGGAAAGGTACAACAAGGTCAGATAAGAAGAACGTGACCCAGATGTTACATTTTAGAGGCTGAAGATAAAGAAGAATGCTTCTCTTTACCAAAGGCATGCAGCCAACCACCCTTTTTAATGTAAATCACATGAAGTGTGGCGTTACGCCTAACACCTCTTTAACATTGTCCAAAACACTGAACATTATAGGCAGCAGACCTTAAGGGCTTGTGGTAGGTATGCCTAATAGAAAGGTAAGAGAGGAATAAGTGTGTTCTGAAACATATTAAAAGCCAATAAATTAATATTTCATCAGAAAGCAGAGCCATTAATGTTTTAAAAAAATGATATCACAGTGAGAGTGTAAATTAACAGGTGGATAATGGCTTCTCTCTAAATCGGTTAGCAGAGGCTTGCGGCACAGACACCATAATCAAACAGAGCATCCTAACTCTGTGCAGGTGCTCCGGGTCACACTTGTGAACATGCTGACTACAACACGTTCACGACAGGAAATAAATTGGAAATCAGGGAACATTGTTTGTATAAATTGGTCTGATTGGCTGTGCGGATGTGTGTGTCCGTCCTTAATCTACTCACATTATCCAATTCCGCCTCCTTCTTGAAAGTGGAGTATGCTTCTTCATATCCATTGGAACGTAGATAATCGGCTATAGCTCGATTTCTGGAAAACAGACAAAGAGGAACCATAATTAGTCCCTCCTGATTAGCAGACAAGATAGTGGTTAAGCTGCCACCAGAAACGACGCGAGTAATGGAGCTGTATTCAACACGGTGAAACAAAGACGGAAAATCAGCAGGTTCAGGAAACACGCCAGACAAAGATGCACGTTTTACATGCTTTTCACAGTTCCAGACCATTATCACACTATATAATAAAAATGCTTACTCAACTCTACCAATAACAGTATACACAGTCTCCTCACCCTGTCTCTCTCACACCCTCCACCCATCTGAAATAAATTGAGAACACGTCTGTCTGGGCTTCTATAATGAGCTCCTGTTGCTGTGGGCAAATAACAGGAATGGATGAATCCCCATGGTGTAGATATGGGGAAAATGAAAGCAATGTACATCCCACCATCACCTACTTACAGAGAGAAAGAAAAGATGGAAAGGGGGGGAAATGACCCCTGTGAACTCTTCAGCTTCTGGCTGCTGATACCTCACCACAGTCAAACACCTCAGTTTAAGGACAAACGTGCAGATGTTCAAAGTCATCAGCCCTTTGAACAAAGTGACACAAAAGGTGGTGTGAGGGTGGTGGCAGCAGTGTGCAATAGTCCAAATATTTGAAGAGAGATGACCAGATACGACAGACAATAGAGTAGTGAAGCAGAGCAGAGAGAGAGGAAGCCACCTTCATTCTTTCTGTTTTTGTCTCCTAGGCCACCATAAGGGAAATCCAAAGACCTCTGTGGGGCACACAGCAAACATATGCATCTACGCATGTGCGCACACACACACGCATCTGGTTTATAACTGCCGCCTCAGCAGCAGTTCAATTTACCAAGAGTTATTAATGAGGTTCAAGTCAGTATAAAACAGTTCAGGCATTTAATTTCCACCTAATTAGACACTCAGGAATGTGGACAAAAAGGGAATTATACATTTTAATTCTGGTTTTAACCAAGATCTTTGACTTGGTTACTTTGCAAATTGTAGTTATTATTTGAGCCAGAAAATTATTTCATGTTATTGTATCATGAAGGTGCTATATTCGTATCACTAGTGCAGAAATGGTGTGATTGCTTGTCTGAGCCATTCATGGAAGATTCCGGCATACTTGGTTTGTGTATGTACATTGCACTAATGTTGAGGGGTGTATCACTGAGTATGTATTTCTCCTGGTGTTGATAAGAATGGAGAAAAGAGGAGTTTGTGAGTGAAGCTGGCTTTTTGACTGCAGCTGAATCGCAGTTTGACTGATATTTTATACCGAAATAAGCACTTTGTATGTTTCACTTCTGAGCTTTTCTCCATGCAACTGTATGCAACTGTTAAGCTGGTACGAATGATGCAGTGTGGTGATTTAACAATGAAAAAGGAGCAAACCAACTCAAAGGTACCACTGAGTTATTTGTCAATTGCTGCACAGCTGGACTTCAGTTTTTTACAGTTAGGTTTTGAATGTTTCAAGACAAATTCCCCATTGGACTGTCAGGGGCCAGGTGATTGGCAGTTGATTGGTCAGCACTGCGCTAGGCTGAAAATTTTTAGAACCGTTTACTATCACCACAACTAGCAAGCGGGTGTGGCTATTAGCACTAGCAAGCAGTTGTCCAATAGCCATGGGGGTAGTGTCTTATATCACCTACCAAACCTACATTCATACAAACAAAAAGTGATATATAAAAACATCCATTATGTCACCTAATGTATCATAATATTAAAGAAAATAGCATTTTTGGAAGCCGCTTATGAATTAAAACTAAAATACTATATTTTATGGGCCCTCCTGCTCTTTTGCACACCATTAATGCCAGGAGACGCCAGACAAGCTGTCAGGCCGGCAATACTTTGAGATGCCAGTGTGAAAGGGGTGGGGTGGGGTGGTTACAATCTGTCAGCCCAGCCTGTGCCCCCTGCACCATCCCGGTCAGGGTTGAGCACAGAAACCCGCTTCTCCCCGTGCTCACCAGAATCCCTGTGACAACAGGACCAGACCTTATTACAGCTCAAGGTTAGCAGGAGGTTATCTTCTACTCTGACAGCCTGCTCAAAGCCTAGAAGACAAGTGGAGAGGGGGAGGAGGTAGGCTCACAGAGTCTGAGAAAGTATATAAGCAGGAGAGGGAAAAGCAGGAGCAGAGGCACAGAGGATGCTTTGATGTGGTGATAGATGTGTCTATGATCTCCACTGCACCACAACAAAAAGGTATAGAAGATCACATAAGTCCCTTATTTGGATGTAAAGCACATTGTGGATTAGGGCTATGCAATTTATTGAAATTTCTGTTCAATACAACGGTTCCATCCAGCAATTATGAAAAGAAGATAATCAAGATGAAATAAATGGTCTTTTGTTATGAATCTAAGAGATGACATTCCCTTATAGTGATGTGTATTCACCTCTCTAAGTTCAATTCAATTTATTTATACACACCAAATCACAACAAACAGTCGCCTCAAGGTACTTTTTATTGTAAGGTAAAGACCCTACAATCATTACAGAGAAAACCCAACAGTCAAAACAACCCCCTATGAGCAAGCACTTGGCGACAGTGGAAGGTGAATGAAAAGAAACACTCTGTGCATCATGAGAGCCCCCCAGGAGCCTAGGCCTATCGCAGCATAACTAAGGGATGGTTCAGGGTGGCCTGATCCAGCCCCAACTATAAGCTTTATCAAAAAGGAAAGTTTTAAGCCTACTCTTAAAGCTAGAGAGGGTGTCTGTCTCCCGAATCCAAACTCTCTAAAGCATCAAACTCTCCAACAGGCTTCAGCTATTTCAGTTCTGCTAAAACCAAAATGACACAAATAGAGAAATAAAAGTGAAATTAATCTGTGTATAAACACTTAGGTTTCAGGGGAACAAATACAAATACGATTTTTCTTTAAATGTCAGAGAAGGTTCTCAATCATACAGGTCATAGTGGTCTCTGTACCTTGAAAATGGGCGACTAGACTTTTTTTCTTAAACGTTTCACCTCTCATCCATCTCAACAGTGAGACAATTTTCAAGAATGCAAGATCAACAACTGAAGACAAACAGCTACACAGCTAAACACGTGAACAAAGGGAGTGGTGGCGTGCACGCGCGCAAACACACACACACACACAGCTGATCAGATGTGGACAACAGACAGCCACATTGCTCAGATCAGTCATATACAGTGGGTGCAGCACTGATGACCACAGCCTTGCACTTGATGTGCCAAAAATAAATAAATAAAACAGAATTTTTAGCCATCTATAATCCTCATGACTGTGTTGAATAGAGAACAGTAGAAAAAGAGGGAGGTGTACCAATAAAGAGAAAAAAATGGTTTCCATGGTTACAAGCAGCCCACAGCTAGATGATGCGATAAGGAGACAGTGAGAATGAGGGCAGGGCGAGTATGTGGACACAGAGCCCAGAGAGAAGTGAGGAAGAAGAACAATAGATGTCCCAAAAGCCTGCACTGCAGGTCCCCGATTAACTGAGATCCAATGGAGATCTCTGTGATGACATCAGGGACGAATGTGAGATGAATCACCCACCAACTACTCAGAAACTCTCACAGCAGCATCTGCTTATAAGTGCTAACAATCTAGTGTCTGTCTCATGTGCTACAGCACTGCTTTCTTATACACTACCAGCGCTTAATGGTGCGAGAAGTGATACACAGAATAGACATGGGGATGAGCAGGAGGAAAAGATGCATGACCTCATCCTTCTGAGAAAAGAGGGAGTCAGACATCCAGCTCATTTGCCGATGACATCACTTCCTCGCAGTTCCTACTCCACTTTCACTTCCTTTTAGAAATGAGAAGCACCAACACAGCTTCCAGTTCAATTCAATTTAATTTTATTTAGACAGCGCCAAATTACAACAAACAGTCGCCTCAAGACACTTTTAATTGTAAGATAAAGACCCTACAATAATTACAGAGAAAAACAAAAAACTTTCTGAGCAGAAAAAAAATATTGCCATTTTACTGGATTACCCAACATTTATTTCTCTTATTTAATATTTTTATTACACACTTCTAATACGGCTATCAGCATACTTGAGCAGATTAGCTGAAGAATATCGCACCGATTAAGACGTAGACCTATGGGGTCAATGAGTCCTGGCTATTCAGTTCACCTCCACATTGTGGTGCATTTACGTTACCGCGTTTTGGCAGCTGTGTACTGGATGTTGGCAAGAAAGCTAAAATGGCACTGAAGAAACCAATAGCAAAGCGACAGCAGTATGTGAGTATTTCCCGCCTGCTGGGCAAACAACTCCTCTTTTATTTTTCATTTAAGTGAAACACTAGCAAACAATGGTCAGATTACCCAACACAACTAATGCCTGTTCGCTTGTTTATCTTTACTTGATACATTAGATCAGTTAGAAACAACCAGGACGTTAATTCGGTGCAACAACAGTTGGGAAGCTTTCAGTGCGCCCATGTTAACATAACCTGTTGTCAATTCTCTTATTTCACTTTGGCTGTCTCCTGTCAGCTCAACACAACTTTTGTGTATGTGTGTTAGGACAGGCAGAAAAAGTGTCTATGTATATACAGTAGAAATCGTCTAAGTGAAATTTGCACAAATCGGATTTTCGCTCTAGTCAGGTGGCTTCCGTGGGTCCAGATTTTTCCAAACATTAATTCCAAAAGAAATTGTCAAACCATAAAAGTTGGATTTTTGCCCACCTTGGATGAAACACCTGGCCTCATTGTAAAACTGTTTCTCTTTTTCTTTTTAAATTACCATCTACACCCACAATACAGAGGCTTGTTGGTCCTGATATTTTAGATCAGATTAATGTTTTCTGTATTATTAGTTAGTTTAGTATAAAAAAAATATAAATCAACAGTTCATAAAGTATGTTATACATAAATATGTGGCTGCTCATTTAATTTATCAAAATGCCTGGCAGACCACTAAAAACCAATCAGCCAACAAACACCCTCTTGTCAAGGCACAGATTTGAATGCATTTAACCTGCAAAATATAACACCTATCACACAGCAGTTCCATCAGCTACAGCTGAAGGGGCTGTTCCCCCCTGCCATATATCGAGAGGAAAAACCTCACAAAGAAACATTTCCTTTTCTATGTTCAGGACTGTTTGTGCTTCAAGACTCACAGACAACAGCTCAAGTCTACACTATCTTGTTGCATTCAAAATTCACCTTCCCAAGGATTTTATATTACAGTTGTGTTTTTCAAAGGACAGCACAGCTCCTTGCTGTATCTCAACTAAAGCTGCATCTCAGCTGGGCTTGAGATTTTTCTGGTGCTCTGACTGCTGCAAAGGTGACAGAGGCTGTGCCAGTGGTTGGTCTGTCTGATGATGATCGCTGTGCAAACAGCAAAGACAGTGGTTGCATCACCACACAACATTGCCTTGTTTTTTCAAATACCAGTAACACCAGAAACACTGGCAAAGAAACATCTCGCACATGAAATGCATATGCATGCATAAAATTAAAATTAAAATTGAATTAACATCAAGTTAAAATTCTATTGAAGATTGTTTGGGAATACATTATTCAGTGCCGTAAAGGTCTACTTTCTCCTTTGAGAAACAAATGGAGCAAACCCTTTTGAAGAAAGGGCCTAAAAATGCACCCAAAGATAACTGCAATGCAGTTGGTCTGAATTTGAAACAGGTAGCACAACAGTTTTTGTATTTAGTAAAATGAAGGATAAGCGGAAGAGAATGGATGCATAGATCTGCAGCATGTAATCATTAAGCTAGAAGAAAAAGAGGGGGGAAAAAAAGAGGAACACCCCTCAACACTGGAATTTACCCATTCAATTTTTTGTGTGTGTGTGTGTATGTGTGTGTGTGTGTGTGTGTGTGTGAGTGTGAGTGTGAGAGAGAGAGAGAGAGAGAGAGAGAGAGAGAGAGAGAGAGAGAGAGAGAGAGGAGAGAGAGAGAGAAGATATAGTATA
>VOQJ01006281.1:3853-14720 GCA_015052665.1 Apistogramma diplotaenia
TTTTTTTTTTTTTTTTTTGCTGCTGTCATAGTGGAGGTGATTAATTTAATTTTCAATAGTTTCCAGACTGTGTGACACACACACACAGGCACCGCTGATGTCCTTCACAGACAGAGATGCCTGTGTTATCAACTCATGTATTGATTTTGTGATGAGTCAGAGGGTGTTCATCACAAGGGTGAGTGTGCATGACTGTGAGAGAGGGTATACATGTTTTTCTCATAAGACATACAGGAACTCATTTCAGCCACGGGCTGCCATGTGACAGATGCGCTAAAGCAGTGTCACGTTTTTAAATTACACTGTTAGTTTAAAGCTAACATGTAGTGTAATGCTAGCTGCCATGTTAGCCTTGTTTTTCTGTCCTTCCAGAGAGTACGAGCCTGATCTGACTGACATTTGTGATAGAAGTAAAGGATGATTTTAATCAGCTTGCAAAATTTACCTCGTGGCTATGTGGGGGAAAGCATAATTAATAAGGGACTGTAATGAATGAGAAGCAGTGTTCCTGCAGTTGTATGCAGTATCCAGCAGATGTCAGCACTCTCCAGGCAGAGGAAGGAAAGGCCACACACTAACCCAGACTCAATCATTACATTCATCTGTAACAAAAATAATATTTCTCATTATATTTCTGTACCGTGTTGGAGGTCAAAACCTCTGGAAAAAAGGTTTATTTCTTTCAGTTATTATAAATATAAAAGCTAAATCATGTGCTGAGGCTCAGATCTTCAGAAATTAGTATGGAGTGATTTATTTATCATTTTAATTCAAAACAAGCTTGAAAAACTGACTGTTCAACTATTATATTACACAATGAATGTAATGATGAACTTGCTCTGACCATTTAACTATTTGTGACATAATGTGGACATTCTGATTTGTGCTTTAACAGATCTTATAATAACAAATCTGTGAAGGAATCAGAGCTCAAGTGTTTTTTTCCCCTAACTTGCAGCTGTTAGTTTCAGTCAGCACAAATCCCCCTTTTTTCTTTCTTTCTTACACACACAAGCATCACCATCAGCAGCTGAGCCCCTTTATGTTCTTATGTAGCCTTCGGAAGTGCTGGTATGACCCCACTGTATCCCCAGGGAAAATCCAATTTCCATACAGATAGACATGGAGTCAGTCCACACCTGTGCTCCTGGAAATCCTTGCAGGACCAATAGCAGACAGAGAGAAATTCTGATGCTCATTTTATGCCTGGACCCCCCAAGAGAAGGAGTATGAGGGAAGACACATACAGAAATGGAGAATGAGGAGGGGGAGGATCTTTTAGAGAGGAATAGGGGAAAAAATTAGGATGGATGATCACATCTGTCTCTGTTTACCTACTGCTGCATCACTGCAGCTGAATGCTGCTGTGCGGGCCTTCATCAGCATCAATCAAAATGCCGCACATTTCTCAGTTTCTCGTATTATTCTGTCTGATTTTATAATTAGATGGAAAGAAGGTCTCCTACAGACATCTTCAGCATTTTTAAGCTGAAGCAGTCACCCTTCCTCCTGCTTTTCTCAGTTTACTGGAAATGTGTGTCTGAGTGATCCACATGACACTGTGCGCACTGCTGTGATTAGATGCACTGTCAAATAATCCAGCACTTTATCCTTGTGACTTTGAAGGCTTAATTTGATACATCGCTGCTTCTCTAAAGACAGCTTCCCACAAAGTCGTCTGGCAGCAAAAGTTTTGCTATTTAAGATGGAGCAAGTGGGGTAAGCATTAAATCTGTAGTATGTTTCTAAGTGTGTGTGTGTGTGTGATTCTAATAATAAAAGTTATTTGGATTGCCCCTTTTCAACGTTTAACTAAAAAGAGAATTTACAATAAATTTGTATCTGCATTAAACTGTCAGTATCTGCACTCACTGGACATTTCATTAGGTAAATCACGCTAGCTCTGAGTCAGACCCCCTTTGGCCTTCAGAACGTTTTCATTCTTCCTGGTTTCGATTCCACAAGGTGCTGGAAACATTCCTCAGAGATTTTGGTTCATGTTGACATCATCATCACACAGTTGCTGTAGATTTGTCAACTCTGTTGCCGTATTGATTGCAGAGGCCATTTGAGTTCAGTGAAGTCAAGTTCACAGTCATGTTCAAGAAATCAGTTTGAGATGATCTGAGCTTTGTGATATGACACATTACCTGGAAGAGGTCTGAAAGTGGGCACACTGTGGTCATAAAGGGATGGACATGGTCAGTAGCTGCTGCAGCCCATCTGTTTCAGCTTTGACTTGTTGCACATTTAGAGATGCTCTTTTGCATACTTCAGTTGTAACAAGTAGTTATTTGAGCTACGTTTGCCTTCGACCAACTCAAAATTTGATTGGCTGATTAGATATTTGCATTAATGAGCAGCTGAACAGGTACCTGAGAAAGTAGCTGGTGAGTATGTGTACAGAGCCTTTATGACTGTCTGTGTATATTTGGGAGTGTTGTACATGTACAGATCTGATACTTAAAAAGTACTGATGCCTTATTGAAATTATACTTCTCACAACTAAACAAATCAGTGTGAATTCCTAAGTGTAAAAATCATGACTCAATTCTCTAAATTAAATTTAAAAAGTGATTCTTCACGTTGAATGAATATTTTACGTGTTCCTCCTTTTTTGCCCTCCCTCCCTGCCCTACTCCCAAACTCACCACCCCTCTTTCCCCTCCCAGCAGAGTAGCACGGAGCAGTAAAATCATATGAAATGTTTCGCTTGATCAACACTTGCTTTGGTTTGCACAGGAGGGCACAAAGAATCTCAAAGAGACTTTCATAGTTCTTGAAGGTTTGTCATTCTGAGTGACACAGAAGAGGGTAACAAAACCTATGACTATCACAAGTCAAAGTAAATCAGGTGAGGATTATACTCTACCACCTCTGAAGCTGTTATATGTATGCATTGTGCTGGGGGTAAGTGTGATCTTGTATTTGAGTTAGTTTGGCAGGCAGTGTATATATAAGTGTATATATATATATATTTTTTTCACATAATGGTCTATATTATTGTTGTAATTATTGCTCTGTGTGTGTGCGTGTGTGTGTGTAAATAGTTGTTTTTGTGTTTTTAACTCCCAGCAGGCAAACTTGATTTCTTAGAAACTCCATGCTTTGCTGAAAATAAGTTCACCTCGTGGTTTACCATGACTCATTTCGTCATATGTACTTGATTTGCATTACATAGCTCTGTGTGAGGAATAGCAAATTCTAACCTGATTAGATTAGTAGAAATGTAGGTTCAACTCTTACAGCCCTCCCAAAAGGTTTGGTTGCACATTATGGTAAATGACCTCATGCTATATGCACTCAACTAACTTTTCAACTCTTTGTTGTCGCTCTTTCTTTTGTTTAGGTCAGTATGAGCGGGGGAGTCAACGTGAAGTCAGTTCCCCGTGGGCCTCCCTCATCAGGAATCCCCCTCCCCCGCAGTCTGCTGCCCTCTTCTCCTAAAACAGAACCCCGCCGCCGGGCTAGTGACCTGCCTAGGCCCTCAAAACACACCCCTAAACACACGCCGGCGCACACACCTGCGCACTCGCCATCACTTTGCCCACGAAACTCCAGCATCGCCGGGGCTTCCTCCACAGACTTCCTGAGAGATGCCTGCCTGAAAAGTCAGTTTTTCCAGCGGACAGGAGCTATTCCTGTTCGCCAGGTGTCACGCTCTGCCTACAGCAGCCCACTGACCCCACGGCGAGTACCTCTCCCACACTCAAAAGACACGCTGGATCTGGGAAGATCAACTCCTGCTCAAATCCCTTTACATCTTCCCCAGGATGGCAACCGCAACAGAAGCATCTTTGCAAATAAGAACCAAGCGTATGGAACCAGCAACCTGCGTCCACCACTCAATTTTAGCAGAGGGGACAACTCAAACACACTAACACAAGCAATGAGTGATGCAATACAAGGGAGGGAAGAGGAGCCTCCAAAAAAACACCCACCCCAGTCCATCATAATGAGCAACTGTAACATTCGGCCAACACTTATTCAGTCATGCCAGAAACATGCCATCAGAGATCACAGTGACTCCGGCAGCCAATCAGATGAGGAGATGGGGACTCCTGAGGATCGCAGTCCAGCTTCCTCTCCTCTTCCCTTGCCATTGCCATCTATCACCTTTACCATGCCACTGGCATCCAAGGAGGGTGTCGATATGCAAGATCAGGAGGTTACATCTACAGGCGCACACACACCCAGAGTCAACATGGCTGCTGTGGCTCCCTTCAGCCATAGGTAAGGGATCCTGGAGTGGCCCTCCAATCTCATTGTACATTCTGTATAATGACAATAAAGGCATCCTATCCCATTCTACAGAGCAGTTTATAAAGTCTTCCATTATGAGCCCCTAATGACCTCCCCTTATAATTATCATATCATCATTTACTTTACACATACAAATCGCCCTCAAGACACTAAAGACTGTTGTGGTCATTTTGGTCTTATTTCAGTAACTCTTGCAGCAACCCCCCCACTACCACAACCATACACACACACACACGGAGATTTTCTGGAGCAGAGCTGATTGTTAAAGTGCCTTCTAGTTAGCCGCTGGGCTGACACAGTATACTGCACACACAGTTTTTCATGATATTGACAGCACAGTGTACAGCATCTAATAAAGACTTGTTATTAAAGAAAAAAATGGAATCTTACAACAGGATTGTACAGGGTGTTTTGCACTGTATTCGTTTTTCTGTTTACAGGATTTGCTTTTATGGAAATAATTGAGATAGTCATCGCCCCTTTTCTTCTACTGTCATAAACGGCAGCTTGTGTATTTGATTGGACTCAGTGATACGGGTGTGATTTGCATGCTCAGGAGCACGTGTGATGGCTGTGTTTGTGATGTGTTGACAGGCTGCAGGCACAAGAGAGTGATTTATGTCTGGATTATCTGAGTGACTGCTCATCTGGATCCATAGAAGTCTGCTGTGATGACCTGATGACACCAGGTTGGACTCACTCACACACATCTCCTCTCCTTTCTGCTGTTCCTTAGCTGAACAAAACTCAATCTAGTTTTGTCTGCCGAGTTAGCTAAAATCAGGGCGCCAAGACACCAAGAGCACTTCTGGCAGGTACGAATGATGCGTACTTTCTGGCAGCCAGACGTATTTACTGCGACAGAGTCATAAATGGCGTCAGACAGAACATGCCAGTGGCTGACCTTCGGGTCACATTGTGGAACCTGAATAGACTCAGTGACTAGTAAGGGACAACCATTCTTTGTCCAGATGTATGTCCGTCATGCTGCAACTCATCAGTCCTCAGGAGCCATGTCTGAAGTTAGGTGGTGTCATTTTCTGTGCGTGTCCCAGCCTGGGGCTCCGCTGAGCACCGTCGTTCCTGGATGAAGAAATGGAAAAGAGAGATGGGCTCAGGATGTTAGGATGAAGGACGATGACAGTGGTGATGTGGGTCAGTAATGGGATGAAATGGGGCACTCCTTAACTTGCTGCCAGGCAGCATTATATGCACACTGACTTCATTTTCATCCAGGAGCTGTTGCGGAGTTTCAACCCATTCTTCCCTCTCACAGTTCCTCTTTTCAAACTTCATTGACCTAAAAAGCCACAGTCCCAGCATGACCCCATCCCTGTCCTGATCCTGTGGATTTTGAGTAATGGTTTGCTCTGTACCCACAGCCATAGTCATGCATTGTCGTGGTCAGTCTAAGAATGTGGATGTGCTTCTGCACTGGATGAGTGAATCCTTCTTTTTGATGTGTTGTTAGTTGAATAGAAAGAAGATTGACTGTTCTTTCTGTTATTATGTATGTTAAAATATGTGCAGTGTAGTCAGAAATAGCTGTAAGTTTAACAGTTTTACTGAGTTTAGATATAACGTGGATTATGTGAACACTGCTGGAATTATAACCCTTTCTATACATAATGTCCAAGTTTAGGAACAATGTAGAACAATGTAATTAAATTCAGAACTTTAAAGTAAAGCAAGCTATAAGCAATGTCACATTCATGCTTGTCAAGTAGGCCCAGGGATGATTGTATAAAGCTCTGCTGGTAATTATTTCCTGCATGACCTAAAGAAAATAGCAGCTTTTCTGTCGGGCTCAGCTGCACATTTTGTAAAGCACTAAATGTGGGCTAAAACGGTAAATATGTTAAACATTGCAAGTTCTCAACATTAGCACGTTAGCACAAGATTTGAAGATGTTGTTCTTATAACATTTTGTTGTACAGTGATATTTATTATTTCACCATTCTCCAAAGATCAGCTCCACAGCTGTTCGCGGAGCCGGTTTTTGACTGAATTAGGCAATAGGGATATACATTGTTTTTATGTATTTGTGAAAATGGTGATCAAACAATTAGAAACACAACCAAATCTTTTTTTTTTGTCTTTTTTATACTCTAAAATCATATTTGCTCAGACACCTTAGTTTCAAAGGGCTTTGCAGCCAGACTGCTCCTGTTGTTGTTGTCTTACTCAAATAATTATACTTCCCAAAGCTCACAGATTGCATTTTAATATAATTTTATAGATGCTGAACTTTATTACAGTTCACTGTGATTCATTTATCTCAGTTTTAATATTTGCTTTATTAAAGCATGTGAAAGAGTTCAGACAAAGAATAAGTTTACTTTCTGATTGATGACTTTGAGAACATAAGAGGAGATGAAGACAGAAAAGATTGAAACCGCCGACGTTTGCTGTCTAAACTTCCTGTACATAGAAAACATGTCATAATCAGTCATTTATTATTATGATCATTAATCTTAATGCCTTATTTCCAGCAACAGCTGTGTGTTGTCTGTCCATAGGTGTTTCCATCCCATTCTTGTAAAAAATTAATCTCCTGAATCCCTTAAGATAATTATAAAGCGAGCAAATATTCACTTTATGATTTCTCTCAAGGATAAAATTATTAGAGCTTACTGAAGTTGATATTATAATCCAAAAAAGCACTTTTCCAGTCATCATTCAATTTTATAACTCAGGGAAGTCATCTTTCACAGCTAGATACTGAATTGGTGATCTTTTCATTAATTGTGTTCATTACTTGCAGTGTACGAGTCTGGACAGATGGATGTAAAGTACAACTTGGCTTCTTGGCAGAGAGAGCTACAAGCTCAAGGCAGTAGTCTCAGTTTGAACGTACACTCTATCATAAGAATAGAGTTGTTTGCAAATGAAACCTTTACAGAACCTTTAACCATCTGGTTGTGGAAAGGGGGATGGAAACTGGTGGTGGACCAACCCTAGTCTTTAAAGGCTTCTGGCTGTCTTGGGGCTAGTTCTGGCCTTTTAATTGGTGCCTAGCAGGCGTTAGAAACAGGACAAAATTATCTTAGATGCCTGTGAAGCTGCATTTACATGGATGGTGGGCTGGCACTGTAATAACTGTAATTTAGGAAGCGGAGGAAGGGAGGGAAACGGGGTGGAAAGCAAAGTTTGTCGGGAAGGAAGAGAGAATGAGGGAGGAGGGCGAGAGATGAAAGGAGAAGACCAGTGAGGTCAGTGGGTTAATGAATTTCATTTTATGTTAGGAGGACAGAGAAAAACAATAAGTGTGTGCACTCACTGAGCTGAAAAGACAGATGATTAAATGTTGGTTAAATTTTTACAATCTGTCGGTGGTGAGAAAACATGACAAAGAACCAGTTATTATCTGATGTAGTAGTGGTTGCCCTTAGTGCCTAGAGTGGATTTCCTTAAATGTAATATCCTCCATATGCATTAGATTGCGTCAGGGTAACACGATCAGCTCTTCCATCTTTTATCTGAGACCCTAATGAAGACATGCACGCTTAATGTGATTGTAGAACCATGTGGTCTTTCAATTAGACCCCAGACCTCCTGACCTTATCACTCTCTAGAGAGGTGCATCTGGGCATGCGTTTTTATCTGAGAATGTGTGTGTATGTGTGCTGATGTATGCATGTGTGACAGTACACAGATGGCTTTTGAAAGATAGATGTGATGTGGGCTGTGTGTCATTTTTCATCTCCCAGCAAGGTTCTGGACTGAAATTCCCAGTGGACAAAATGTTTCTGTCTTGCTTGCACAAACACACACACACACACACACACACACTGACACATACTGTACGGACACTTACAAACATCACAAAGGTAATGAAGGATATGAAATATTACAACAGCCCACGCATAGACTTGTACACAGAAAACAAAAAGAAAATCTTTTTGAAATGTGCTATTTTGAAATAGTCATGTGTTTCACAAATAAGGCCAATAGTTAAATTAAAGTAATACTGACTTGTACGTATGATCATCCTGGTTCTCTCAGTTTATTTCTGTACCCTGTAAGCCACACACTTTCTCCAGTTGTCAGTGGGCAGTGTGGCAGGCAGAGTTGGGACCGAAACGCAGGACTTGGCTAAAAGCGGCTTTTTTGCTGAATTCACAGACTAAATACAAAACCCTCCAAGGAGCAGAGCTTAGCAGATAATCTAGAAATCATAAACAAGGAACTGAGAGACACACCACCAAGCGGAAACGACATGACGAAGAGCAGAGGGAAACCGAGGTGATAAATATACACAAAGGGTAAAAAGAGGAGAGTGGAAACAGCTGGGGAAAACAGGTGGACAACATAACGCTAACGAGAAAAGGGGAAGTGAAACTGAACACAATGCACATGAAACAAGACACTACCAAAATAAGACGGGAAGTGTGTAAAAAGGGAAACAGAAATATAGACATGGGGTTGACGTGGTCGCTGAAGAAAACCCACATGACGCTAACAGAATGTAAGTACTCACAAAGGAAACATATCAAACTCTACCACCTACAAGAAACTTAAATCTCTGTACACCGACAGCATAAACACAGATGTATTTTATCTTTCTTTCACCCTCCTGCAGGTCAGTGTTGTCCTTCATATCTCAGTTTGGGATGATCTCATTTACAGAAGTGGATTTTGTAAACCCCTCAGTGTTTTTCATTTGAGGCTTGCAAAAGGCAGGGAAATCTTTGGTAATGAAGGTATGAAATCAGCTTGCTGTTTATAGATGTCATGCTTGCCGTGCCTTTAATGCCCCTGGACAGTCAAGCAAATAGCATTTTGGTAACCCCAACTGCATCTACTAGACAGTGCGTAATCCTCTTTGGCCAATCTAATCAGGGAGACATATGCCGAGTTGGCGTTGGATAGTGATGAGTGGTTTAGTAGCTTTAGGAAGATGAGCAGACATAAGAATGGACTAGATTATATCCACGCTCATCACCCAGAGTGAGTCAGTAATCACTATTTATGGTTTAATGTCATGCCTGAGTCTATATTTGATCCAAACTTTGACCTGTCAAGATGTCTGTTGTTCAGTGTTGGGGTGAATGATGAAGGCCTTCAGTTTAAAAATATTTCTTTAAAATTTCTTGGAATGGATTTGAGTACTACAAGACATTTGGTGAAAGAAGCTGTGCTGTAAATGTCAGTCCTTCTTGTTTTGATTTTGCTCTAAGCGCCCATTGATCTAAGAGGTCTTAAAGGGTTATATGGCTTTAGCATAGCACTAATATATTTAGGACAAGCTCAGTGTATGGGTTTGTAAGTAAGTAATAACAATCTTAAAATCTATTTTTTGGCTTATGGGTAAACAAAGTAGAGACTTTGGAAATGTGGGCTATGCTTTTGGTTTATGAGCTCAAGCAGCAAAATCTTGCACAAACTCAGTTTTTACCTTATACACTGTATTCCCATGTACCATATTTTTCGGACTATAAGTCACTCCGGGGTACAGGTCGTAGCAGCCAAAAAATGCTCAATAAAGAAAAAAAAACATATATTAGTTGCTCCGGACTATAAGTCACACTTTATTTGATAAAATCCGAGAGCAAGAACAGACATTTCATCTTGAATGAATTAGAGAACAACAGGGCGAATAGGCTAACGTACCACATTCAGTTACGTGACGCATAGACAATGAACTGAGTCAACTGTAGTTCCAATTATTCCAGTCTTTCTGAATCCCGACAGGATGGTTTTGGTTGTCATGTGAAAATAACAAACGTGTAATTATATAATGTGTTGAGCTGGGTCGCGTAGCCTTCTCTTTCCTCTGGCGTGCGGAGGATAAGCGAGACATGGCTCCACTTTTCTTTAAGCTTCAAGCATATTTATTGAACATAAAAGGCTTACAGTATAAAGCACATCTTCCTCCGTACAAACTTTGCGGGCGAAGACGACACAGTCACAAGAACATAATGATGTCACAGTTTGACGTACTGTAGTGACGACCAGAATTCTCCAGCTACCGTAATGAATGAGTAAGCGCGCCATCAAAATAAAGTAATTACTCTTAACACAGTGTTAATAAGTTCACACATACGTCGCTTTGGAGTATTAGTCGCACCCACTGCCAATCTAAGAAAAAAAGTGTGTCTTATAGTCCAGAAAATACGGTATGTTTGCAAATGTTTCAGTAAATCACTGCAACTATTTTCTGTTCTATTCTATTTCTAGTTTTAAGTCCCATTACTCTATTTGCTTAGTGCATTTGCATAGGAGACTGTAGATGACAGATCTGGGTACATTTGTGTGCCATTGGTAGGGTCAAGGTTTTTGAATGATAAAAACCACGTGGAAGCATGTATAGGTCAACAAGTTGGGAGCCAAGGATTGACTCTTGATGGTCACCACAGGTGAAGTGCATTTCCTTTGATTCATGGTTGCCAATAGCAACAGCAATTAAGATTTCAAATAATTTTGAAGTGCAGAAAAACAACCCAGTTTTCAGTTTATGTCAAAGTAGCCACCTCCTGCTGTCTGCTCCTCTTTTTGCGCCCCCCCCCCCCCCGGGGCCATTTCCTAAAAGGGCAGGGGGGCACCCAGAACCGCACACCTGCCTTAAACAACAAGAAAAGAGGGGGGGGGGGAGGGGGGGGGG
>VOQJ01006282.1:1296-12797 GCA_015052665.1 Apistogramma diplotaenia
AGAAAGAAAGAAAGAAAGAAAGAAAGAAAGAAAGAGAGAAAGAAAGAAAGAAAGAAAGAAAGAAAGAAAGAAAGAAAGAAAGAAAGAAAGAAAGAAAGAAAGAAGTTATATATACTATAACAATAGTATATATAACCATAGTTTTTATATACTATTACTATTACTATAGTATAGTTATAGTACTATAACTATTACTATAACTATAGTAATAGTAAGAGTATAGTAATACTGTAGTAATAGTTATAGTTATATATACTATAACAATAGTATATGTAACTATAGTTTTTATATACTATTACTATTACTATAGTATAGTTATAGTACTATAACTATTACTATAGTTATAGTAATAGTACTATAACTATTACTATAACTATAGTAATAGTTAATATAAGAAATGATGTAAAAATGTAATGCCCATGTAGAGTATTTGTCTGGTTTATGATATTATCTTAATGTAGCAGCCTTACAATAATATTCAGGTATCTGTATTTCAAGTTTATTGAAGGTCCTGTAAATAGGTTAATAGCACAAAAATATCACAAACTAACTTGATCTGACAAGGACAGCTCTTCATTCATATCTCAGCTGTATTTCTTTCCCATTTATATGCACGTTTTAGTGTCACATACATGATGAAAAATACATTAATGCAACATGCTTCTTATTATAACTAATTCCCTTTTTAGCATGAAGGAACTAACAGAAGTAACAGGCAGTGTTGATGGTGTCCACAGTATATATTTAGACTTTAGAAACTGTCCCCAGGGTGAGCCTGTAAGTGTGCAGAATGTACCGAGTTTGTGAGTGTGCGAACATGGTGTGTAAAAAGTGTGTGCTCGTATGTGCATGCAGTGTTTGTGTGTGTAGCAATGTGTTTTAAGTTGTTCCAGCCAACCAATTGAGGTCAGCCGCTCAATAATTAAAGCATGTCACTGGTTAGTGCACGAGTCGGGTCGGCCAATCAGAGGGACTGATGTCAGATCAGAGTGACAGAGAGTCAGAGTGACTGTTAAAAGACAAGAGAAAAGGGGGAAAAGGAGAGACAGAGCCTGGGACTCGGAGTAAGAGAAATGTAAAGTTTAACGACTGAGTGTATGACATTTTACATTCATATCAGCATTTTTTTTTTTAAATGTCTTCAAATTTACAGATCTCGTGAAATGCTGCCGGTCCTCTCGGTACTGCGTTTTGCCATGTGTCCCATTTTTTAAAAGCTTATTCCTATATAAATTTAACTAAAGAGATTCCCAGCAACAGTATATAATTGTTTTTTTTACTTTATCACAGTATCTGCGGACTGAGCACACCTTACAGCTGTTACCTGAGCTGAAGAATATCAGGTAAGAAGAGCAGTGCTATAAACTCAAAGTTCTAATTGTATCATCAACTTAGATAAAACTTGCACGTACAAGCTTTAATGTTTCAGGAACTTAAATGTGATGCAAATATAAGAAAGAATAATGAAAAGAAGCCTTTAAAGCATTCATTTTTATAGGAGTGGAAGTTAGTTCTTTTTGTTTGTGTGACGTATGATCTCCTGCTGGTTTTCTAAGTCTACCTGTAAAGGCAAAGAAAGGCAATGTAGTCCTTGGACTGACGCCAGTATAAGTAAACACTCACCAGGTGCATAAAAATAAGCAATATATCCATTATTGTAAAGTTAGCTTCCAGTGGTAAGCTCATTAAATTTAAAAGCTGTTTACATGTTTACTGATAAATCATTCAAGCTGGGCTATAATCCCTGCTATAGCCAGATAATTAAACCAGTTGCTCATACTATGTGATCCCATGCTCTGAGGGGACCACATATGGCCGTTTAGAAGAAGGTTATATCGGTTACCATCCGCAATAATATAGTCAACAATCTGTCATGTTTGTTGGTATTTGATTCTTCATGTAACAATTTGTGGTTCTGCTAAGTCTTCCTTTTATCTGTGCTGCGTGTCACCAATGTCAGTGTCGTGTAGTTTTTGTAGAAAAGTGCAGTTACGATCGCTTCTATTACCGCACATCTTAAATGTTTATTAATGTCTACTTTGTCTTTGTCAGTCTTTGTCTTTTGTTTCTGTCAATACTCTTTGGATAAGCAGATTTTTGTATACCAATCATCAAAATGTGGATATAGTCCGGGTGTTGTAATCTGATCGTAGACTGAGGCCTGATGTGAGCTTCTTTTTATCTGGCAGCCTTTCTGGGTGATATGAGGCCCTATTAATACTCTATGCAGCGGTTGCTGCCTGCCAGCCTGCTTGTATGCATGCAGACACACACACACACACATACACACATGCACACAGTTGCACAAACACACTTGCAAAATCAGAAACGCATGCACACACCAGAGATTTGAGACATCTCAAACACTAAAGGCTGCAGTCCACTTCAGGCCTTGATGATGTCATTGGCAAACCAAATCATTAGTGACATCAGTGCAAACAGGAAATGAATTCATGTAGAAACAGACCAAGAGTCTTTGACTGTGTGAACTGAAGGCAGAGACATTGAGACGATTTCAAGTTTTCCGTTTTCTCGTGAAGGTTTAAAATAAAAACAAATATCGTCCATTTTTACAGATAATTTACTAATGAAAGTCACGGCCCCTGGTTTTGATCCCAGGGTTTTGATTTGTTTTAAGACTTTTGGATTCATCTTTAATATTGTGTGTTTTCTGTTTGGTTTCACTGTTGTTGTGTTCTCTGCTTCTGATTTATGTTGGCTTGATTTCCTGAATCTTGTTCTGATTCCAGTTGGTTGTTCTGACACTGCGCCCATGGTTCCTCTTTCTATTTTGCGATTATTCTAGTGATGAGTTTCAGTTTTGTGATCATGTTTTGGTTCTTGTCTTGTTTTAGCTTCCTCAGCGTTTCTCTTTCTGTCTCATCTTCACCCGAGTGCTCCCTCGCCGGTGTTTTTGTGCTTAATGTGACTCTTGTTGTCTCATTGTTTATGTGTCTTTTGGGTTTCTTCCTCCATTACTTTGCTTAGCTTTCTTTCATGCCCTGTGTTCATTCTAGTTCTCGGTTCCCTGATTGTTCTCACCTGTGCCTCGTTCTCCATCCCTCTCCTGCTGTGTATAAATAGTCCTATCTTCCCTTTGCTTATTATCACTACTATCACTTTTTTATTGTTTTCCTTCCTACCATCTTCTTAACAGTAATGTGAATCGGAACATCTTTTGGGAACATCTTGCAGTTCTCAATAGTCCACTTCTCCATCCTTAGTTTCTTCTTCCTCTCAACCTTTTGTTTCAAGTCGTTGAGTCTGTCCACTGGTGTCTCTCTGTTCTCTGTAAGCCTTCTGTATTTACTGTTAATCCTTTCTATGCTTCTCCCAGCCAGAAGTCCCACTGAGATCCTGTAGATTTAGACAGAGGTTGATCTCATGATTAGTATTCAGCTGTCAGAGTACGTCAGTCAACTTTTAGAGGCCCTTCTCAATCCTCACCCTCCCACCATCATTTCCCCATTAAAATCTTAACATATACCTCTGCACTGTAGCGTATACCCATGTGCATGTGCACCACATAAGAATGTTTTAGTATGTTGCTGCATGGTCCTAAAGAGAGAGCCCTATTTGCAGATACGTAACCAACCTACTCCTGATTTCCCAGGAAGTTGCCCTCCATCATCTTAAATGGCATGAAAAGAGCCGCAGACAGATATATGCATGAATTAATTGGCTTGAATAGAAGTATTTAGAATCCTAATCCATGGGGATTAACACAAGCGGCCCTCTCCGGATTTAAGCTTCTGTGCATTTTCAGCAGAGGATTGTTTTTGTTTCACTCCATCATCCTCCTTCTCACATGCCACCACCTTTAGATCTTAGTCAGTGAGCCTTTAAAAAGCTTTCAAGTGTAGGATTAACAATGTAGAAAACCACTATGGTTAATTACTCTAAAAACCTTTAAAAAATATACAATGATGATTTTTTTTTAATATAACACTATTGAACCCCAGCTGGGTTACTTTTGGTTGTCTTTGTGCGTTAAGTGAACAAAAATTTAGCTTTTCTCCCAGGATTAGTGCACGTTTATCAACCATATGATGTGCTTTGGTGTGATCCAGAATTAGAAGCACCATACACAAACTAATTCATCAATGGGTGGATGTGCTCAAATTTGAATTTAAAGCATCGTCCAGAATCACAAAAGTTTGACACTAGTTACCTGAAATTTATCTGTGTGCTCCTGATTATTGTGACAGTCCTGTCTCCAGCTGCCCGGTGTTTCACAAAACAATGATATGGTTTGCACTCACCGGAGAGACGAAAGAAAAATAAATGGCCTAGCTTCTCATTTTTAAATACAACTTAGAATTATAGAGTTGACAGAAAAAGGTTCCGTCTTTCTTTTAATTTCCAGTTTTTCCTCTTCGCTCTCTTTGCCTTTACTTTCCTCATCTCACTTCAGTCATTACCCTCCCCTTTTCTCTACACCCGTCTCTCTCTTAGAACCCATTTCTCGTTTTCTTTCCTCTTCCGCTCTTTCTCCATATAGTGGTTGTCTATCTCTATTTTTGCCTTTTGCCTTCTCCCTCTTCCCTCCTTCATTTATAGGCTTTGCACTGTGAGTCTATGAGATACTGAGCAGATCAATGCCTATAGATTGGCTCATTGGAAGCCATTAGTTATGGGTTTTTATAAAGCTAGTCATTATTGTGCTTAATCTTGCAGAAAATTAAATTTAGAGTTGTGTACAGTGTTTTGGTTAAAAGTTGTTGATTTTCTTTCCCCCTCTCACTCACTTACCAGCTGCTATTTTTCTCGTCTTTTTTGCATTCCTGTGTGTGTGTGTGTGTGTGTGTGTGTGTGTGTGTGTGTGTGTGCGTGTGTGTTTGAGTAAGAGAGAGAGAGAGAGACACTAGTGTCACTGTTAATAAGCCGTCACGGTCATGCCAAAAAGCCCTTAAAGAGAGCTGCCCCTACAACAACATGGCTTGGCCACAGTACTGCACACGTGCTGCATTTTTTGCCTCAGCGTTGGCAAATTTCTCGATTGTCAGAACCTCTATCTTCAATATATTCAATGGCTTTAATAACTTTAAAAGTGGTGGTATCATATTTTCCCCCTGCCACTTTAATATTGTGGCACCATTCTTGTACAGCTTTCATTTTCAGAATTAGTCATGAACTCTTGGACAACACGCTCCCTATTCCCTTATATGTGTCTGCCTCCGTCCTGCCAGACGTTCCCCACCCATTACTTTTTTCCTCTTAACACTTAATTCATCAAACCCTTCAGCTTTCCACCCTTCAAACTCCCCGTATCTCCATTCTTTTAACCCACTCTTTCATGTCTTCCATCAGTCTGTCCTTGTGTTTCATTCCCTGTCTCTTTCTTGTTCAAATTTCTCCCATCCCTCTCTTTTTCTCCTGCACTCGCTTGCTTCTCTGGCCTCTCATCTTTTACTTTGTCCCCTTTCATTTTCCACTGCCCTCAACATCTTTCCTACTCCCCCTCTCCTCACTCTTTTCTCATCCCCAGTCCTCTTGTCTTCCCTTCCCAGTCCCTCTTTGCTCCCCACACACACACAACCACATCCTCTCTAACTAAACAATAGATGCCTCGAGCTCTGAAAGATCACTTCCCACCCCAGCCCAACACCGTCAACATTGCCCACCCTCCTCCCCCTCTCCCACCCCATGATGATATGCAGAATAGGGCAGCAGCCTTCTTTTGTTTAGCTTAGCGCTAATGAAAATTGCTAATCAATTTTTACCCCCTCTTATTTCATGGCGTGTAGTTCCTGCCCCTCCCCTGCCAGCTGTCATTGTGTGGTTGTGGCGCAGGGCTGAAAGCTTCATTAGCAGGAGGACAGCATGTTTTGCCCCTCAGCGCAGTATTCATAGAATTACCAAAGATAGGACATTGCCTGGTGTTACTCAGAGAATTAGTGCAAATAGACCTTGCGTCTTACGCCTTTTTTTGTCAGAAGCCTAGTATACAGTACATTTTTTTGAATTTTATTCTGATTAACACCAGTGCTTTCTGAGGCATCGGTTTAATGGGTAAAGCCATTTTTGTGCTCTAGCCACAGTGGAGCAGCATTATGAGCGCTAGCATAACTGAGCTGACTAAGCAAAACATGGAGTTAAAAATAAATCAGGGATATAATATGGTCTGAACTGTATTTCTGATCAGGCTTTTGTAAAGACATCCAGAGCACAAATCCTCCACAAATGCTCTTCTTTCCATACTGGATTAATTTCAGCGTTGCAAAGTGTTAATTCGAGCCAATCATGAGCAGCCAAATATCCCTTAAATTTTAGCTCACTTCTCCTTTTCTCTTGCTCCGACATTCCCTATCTCTCTTTCTCATTCTCCTTTTTTCGCTCGCTCGCTCTTTGTTTCATTCGGCCTTTGTACTGCCTACTGAATGCTTTTATTCTCAAGTGCTGGACTATGCAGTATAAAAATGTAAAAATAACTAGCAAATGAAAGCCTTTCTGCTCTGAAAGAACGGTCATGCCTTGCCCAGTAGAAATTGCTAGGGTGTGTATCCCATACACTAACTATGCAGCCATGCAGGGAACATGACCAACCATGTAATGGGCAACTGCTGAAGTTTTGTTGTTGCTGTTTGCTTTGCTTTTCTTTGCGTTTTTGCTTTTCCCCAGGATGGTGATTAGCACAATCCAGAGAATTAGACAAAGGGAACCTCATTTCTTGGAGTGCTTTATAAAGGCCACAGGGACCCACATGACAGTGACAACATTTAAAAGAAAGCAACAAAAGGTGCATTCATGAATTAGTGTCCAAGCAGGTGATTTTACTATACCTGTACATTCAACCCCTGATTAACCAGTGTGAGACACAGAGGAAGCACATTTTCCTTACTATTCAAATGTTTTGACTGTAAATTCAAATCATTTGAAGGTAATCATGACAAAGATTGTTGCTTATTCATCGATTGTGACTGAGCATTTCCAGCAAATCTGATGACTGCCCCCTCAGCAGTAGCTAGGTAGCTAGAGTAGCTAGGTGCAGAGGTCAAAGGTCACAGGATGGCCAACTGTAATTTGATGGAATGAGAGAAAAAGGGATTGGTCTCTTAATTCCCAAGTTGGGCAGGAATCTGACCCATCCTGTCCTCCTTCTTCCTCAGCACACTCATCTGAGCACCCACCATTTAATTCAAACCTTAAACAGTGAATATAGAGAACAGCAAACTGTTCAGCCCTTCATACTCAGGTGTGTGTGTGTGTGTGTGTGTCTGTGTGTATTTTTCTATATTTGTATGTGAAGCCTGCCCTAGTTAAAGCTGTCTGTTTGAAAGTGATAAGGGTCTCACATGCACTTGTGTCTACTGGGAGAAACAGTTGCTACCCCTTGTGAGAGAATATTTTCCATAGCCACCTAGGGCAAGCTCAAATCAACTTAAACTAACTCTTATTTTCACATACAGCACACTCTCACATCAAGCCTCTTGATCCTTGGCATCACCACACAGTTTGTCTACACTTCAGTTTGGCCTTTTCCTAATATCAGCATGAAGAGATTTCCAAAGAATGGCGAGGTTTTGGAAGATGTGACACAAAGTGGTCTTGACAAAAGAAAGGTGCTCCATTTCCACTCTGCCCAAATCAGCCCTCTGACTCAGAGACAGAACAGGCACATGAGAAAACAATGTGTCAAAATAAAATAAGATGGCACCGATTGGTTCAACTTGTTCAACATAATTTTCTTCTTTTTTATACAATAACTTCAGTCAAAATATTCATAACTAATGACATGCTGCTCCTTTCCCACCCCTATCTTATTCTTGAACCTTCAGTGTGGGTGTAAGGATTATCCTCTCTCTTACTAAGTCTGCTGGTTGACCATAGTTTTTCCATCCCCTTCTATTAATAGCCCAAGGGTGTATTTGCCACCCCATGCTTCAGTGTCTGGTTGCCTCTTGGGTACTATTATTAACACTAGCAAACACAAATATATTGATACATTCAATCTGTGAACAAGAAGGCATTACTGTCTTAATTCACTCCGAATCCCCTTGTCATAGAGACCAAAGTGGCTGTCAGGTGCGTGGATGTCTTGGTGTGTATGTATAGCAGCATGTAATCCAAGGCACCGGTGGCCACTTGTTACTTTCCTCCTGGAATGAGTATCATCTCCCAGCCTTAGTATTTTCATTGAAATCAGATCATACCCACCAGTCATATCATCCTGTGAGTATAAATGTTAAGTATAGAACATATACGTAGAATAAAATTTATAGTGTCGCTTTAAGAGAGGAGACTTTTTTGTTTTTGTCCATTAGGACAAAGGGCTTACTGGTTAAAGCCACTGACTATTATTCATCATGAAACAGTCACAGATTCACAAAATACATCTGATGACTAGTTTTTCTGCTTTCCCTGTATTCTGCATAGTAATCACATCTGCCTTCACTGTGCTGTACGCCTTAGTTACTCAATAATATGAAGCAAGTTCTTGATGTTGCTCACTTTGAAGCAAAATTAATCATTCTGACCTTCGTGTGTTCCCCGAGACTCTCTGTTCTTCCCTGTTCAGCCAAACTGTAGCCAAATGATACACCAGATCATAGCCACTGATAATCAAGACCATCTTAGAACAGAGACAGGCTGTGCAGGGCTGAATCTTTATATTCATATATTACTTGCAATGGCTGCAGAGTCAAAAAACATGCACACACACGCACACACACACACTCACACACACACACACCTCTGTAAATGTAAGTATTTGAGAAGTAAAACAAGCAAAAAACAGAGATATTAAATCACTTTGATTTTTTTCTTATAGAGACAGGCCAGTGGCAGCTGCATCTCAACATTCTCACACTCAGCATCACCTCTCTGTCAGTGTGTATGTATGCGCAGGTTGTAGTGAGCCCTAGTGTGTGTGTGTGTGTGAGAGAGAGAGAGAGAGAGAGAGAGAGAGCAAGAGCTTACTGTAGTGTGTTTTGAGCCCAGTGGAAAAGCAGGAAGAGTTGCTAATCCGTGTGGCTGGCCGAGCAGAAAGGCCATTCATATTTATAGCTGACTGAATCACATTCTGTCATACAGATGTCCAATACTAAGACCAAGAACAAGAATAACTCCAGAACAAAATAGAAATATGGGTCCGAAGGAAATTCAGACCCGAGCTGTATTTATAGCCCGCTGAGTCACTCTGTGATACAGATGACACTTACAGAAGAAGGAAAACTCCCCCAAAATGCAGCATGGCATGGTTTAACACCTGCATGATGATCTGCTGACTCACTCAGTCATATAGTGTAATCCACTAGATGTGGGCAGGAATGATTTGATGTGATACAATATGCAGTCACTATCATTTTTGAGGGCCATTTTAAAACTAAGAAATGTAGAAGAAAAGTACATTGTTACTGTCAAGCAAGCAACATCCTCTAGACTTTTTAACAGCGCTTCCAAAATGGCCATTAAATCTCACAAGAATAATTCAAATGAAGCAATGTATGTGTTAGCAAACATAAAGTCACTAATGCCTGTTAGAGGAACATCTTGAAGTCGTTCAACACTGGTTTTATCCTTTAGCCAAACTGGTTACTGTTTGATACAAATGTGAGTTTTGGTCGGCCACATTCCATCCTGTTTTTTCCCCAAACGCAAGTCATGGGTGAGTTCAAGGACAGAGGGCAATAGTCGGTTTCTAGCCAGCCTTTGAGAGGTAAAGGGATATTTTTAACCTGCTGTATCACACTCATATAGAGGTAACACATGGGCAGAGATCAAACTGGACAGCAGTACAGCCTCTAAAAGTAACCTGAGGCTGTGAGTAGTTATTTTTTTAGTGTTAAAGGTTGCAATCTGCCACTATAGTCAATGCCAAAAAAATTTGAAATTATAAGAATGAATCAATTTACATGCAAAGTAAATTGTGTATACACATAATTTATAATAACTACACCTAAATGTATGACCAAGATTTAGTTTTTTTTAAAACTGCTGGAACTAATTGTTTCTTAAGCTGTATATTTTTATGCAAACGCACCACATCCTGCCGTGATATTACTCAGATAAAGTATTTTTGGGCAAACTGAATGTTCCCTCTCAGCATGAGTCCAGTCACCATGTCATTGTTATGAATCATGCAACTGACCGACATCCACCAGCGCGTCACACACACTCACACAGAGACAAAAAATAATAATAAACAAAACACTTGTGAGCTGACACATGTTTATAAGACATATAAACTAAAGGTCTTGTTACACACATTGCTGGACTGAGACTTACTATCACCCTTACATGAGAGTCAGCAGATAGTTAATTAAACTACTTCTTCCAAGAAAGGCACAGGCAGCGCTTTTGTATTGCTAAAAAAAATAAAATTATTCAGTTACTTAAAAGGGAAACTCCACCCAAAATTTGCCATTCATTTTTGTACACACATTGGGAGGTAGCCATCTACATGTATTATTACATATATGGTGTCCTGTTGTCACTGGGGATGAAATCTGAAAATTGTCACAGTGCACTTTATTTTTTCAATTTACATAACAAAATGCAGCTGAGTTATTGAGGTCATTTTGTGCCAAAGCTAGACTAAAGACAAAATGTTTGATGTGTACACTTATCATTTATCACTTACTTTGATGAATTATTAGCATGCAAATCAAAGAGCAATAACTGTCTTGTGTTTACAAGTGCCAGTTCATCCCGCTGGAACAGTGTGACATGCACAAAATTGGTAAACACATCTTTCTCCAAAACTTGTTTGCAGATACAGCTCAGCACAATGGTTTATTTTGTTGCCCTTGAGAATATTATTTGAATAAAAATCCAAACTCCTCTCAGAGGGACAGTTCAGTTTGGGAGCTCCTGCTTTTGGAAAGTGCATCAACCACAAAGTAATCTGTTTACATCGGTTACAGAGTACAATTTTTCTTTTGATTGATTGTTTTATTAAGTGGACTAAACGACTCCTCCACAACCTATTGAAATTCACATTTGTTTCGGCCTTTTTATTTTGATTAAAGTATTTATGTGGAGCCCTTTTAATCTAAATGGGCTTTTAAATTGATTATAATCACAGTATCAGAGTCCATGTCTCCATCATGGATAGCTTTTATTTTACCACTCTAAAAAGTCTTTAGAGTTTTAACTCTCCATGTTATAAGTGTGCTAAAGTGCTACTTTTTTTTCTAAGTGAAGTGTACTCTCAGGATGATTCAAATCATTAAGTCCGGTGATTTCAAGTTAGAAGACTTTGCTTCGTGAAATTTCAATTTGCATTAGCTTGAAATATATAAATTTTTCTTAATGGAAAAATATCATCTGCTTCCATTAAAATCTTGTATGGTGGTTTACAGTTACAGGCACTCCCTTATTCACACTATAAAAACTGTAATACAATATTTCTATGTGTGATAAAAACCACTGCGAAAGGGATGGCAGGAGGGCCGAGGGGTCATTTGGATGGAAGATCTTCTTGGTTACAAAGATCCCCTGCAGTGTGTGTGTGTGTGTGTGTGTGGGGGGGGGGGGGGGTTTTATTGTGGGGTGGGCGG
>VOQJ01006283.1:1664-16664 GCA_015052665.1 Apistogramma diplotaenia
ATTCTCAGACACCTGCATAATCAATTCCAGTTGTTAAATCTGGGCGCAATTATGTTTGAAAATTAAACTTCACAGTCTAAGCTGGATCACAGAAAACATGTTTAGAACACATGTTTAGAAAACACGTTTGTGAGGAAAACTGGATGAAAGCGAGCTTGAATCAGAGAATCCTTGATCTACGTTCCCCTCATTCAGGAACATTTTACGTCTAAAGGCTGTTACACACCAGACGCGACACGAAATTCAGAAACTTTTGGATGCAAACTTGGACACATTGAGGTTTTGCGAATAAATTATCCTCCTAAAACGTACTGTGAAACAAAGGCAGTTGCCATCAAGCGATGATGTAATGAGGCCCTGATGTTTCTAAAGAAGAGACGGACGAAACAGAGATTCTGGCTTCGTACATATTTCAGGATGCCGGTGGGTCCGTTTGAGCTCATGTTGGCAGAGTTGGGATCACATCTGAGGAGGCAGAGAAATAAATTCAGTGGCTCGATTGACCTGGAGCAGCGTGTAGCTATAATTTTACTGTTCCTCGATCACTGTTTATTCAGTACATCGGTGTGCGTTTTGAGATATGAAATCACATTGGTCAGATCTGTTTGTTCACTTGCAAAAATTGGAAAAATTTAACTTGATCTGAAAAAAGAAATGCTGTAAATTCACAGAACCGCTGAACAGGCGAGTCTGAAAAATATTTTTTATGCGCGAAACGTTCGCACGCAATTTACACATCTGGTGTGTAAAGGCCTTGTCCTTTCTTCAGTCACCGTGGCAACCCTTATAACCTCTTTATAAAACAGAAAATACAGTATATAGCCCTTTCAACAGCCTGTTTCTCATTCATTCACTTCTTTTTGGACTCTTTGCAGGCACAGCTATCAAAGTTTGTCCACGTTTCCTGGTGGGGAATCCCTTCTTCTAATCCTCTGCACTATCGCATAGTTCTGACAAGCTACTATTCAGTTGCAGTCCTTCAGATAGTCAGAAGCTCCGTAACACAGTATTGTTGCAAGCTTAAAAGCAGTCAGTCGCAGACTTTCATATAATAAGGGCAATTACAAACAGAGCAAACAGCTGGCATGCCAGGTTATTCCTCTAAACCAGCTCAAACCACTTTAGTCCATCAGAAAGCAGAGCTCTGCACTGTGAGTGGAATGATATGGCCCTCCACACATCAGTGAACCCAATGGTCCGCTGCCATTTCTTTAGATATGCTGAGTTTGAAAAGCTTTAGATATATTCATTTCTTCGAGGAGAGATCAGAGCTCCCACATGTCAGCAATAGCACTGATACGTACTGCTGCTTTCTTTCCGAAAAACATCTCATAGAATCACGGTTAATTTATGCAGTATAACAACTTGGATTGCATTTTTGTTTTGCTATGTGAATGTTGTACCCAGATGTGACCCAGATAATTGTTGGTTGGTAGCAACATTGTTAAAAAAAGGTAAAAGCAAACAAAGCAGTCAGGCAATACACCTCAAATTAACATGTTATTCTGAAACAATGTGAGGCTTTGACTTAATGGATGGGAGTGTATCCTGACTGTAACTTACTCACTAAAATGTAACATGATTACTTTTTTGTATACAGTGTAGGTTATTGTCATGGTCCTGGATGCTTGGAGCGAGTATGCTTGTTATGTGTTTTCCTTAGGGCTTCCTTTATATCTGTTCTGGGTCACGTTTTGATTTCTAGACCTCTGTGTTCCCATTTGTGTCATATTCCAGTCCCCTGTGTGTCAAGTCTGCATTAGTGTCATGTTCAAGTTTTTCCCTGTTTTATTTTGATAGTCTTCTGGCCCTCTAAGTATTTTCTTTTGCTGTGTTTATACACTGCAGTGCATTTAATCACCAGTTATTATTAATCTCACGCTCTTTAAAGCCTTTAACCTTTACATGCCTCTCTTCCCCCATCCCCAACTGGTCGTGGCACATGTATACCCCTCCTTTAGTCTGCTTCTGTCAGAGGTTTCTTCCTGTTATAAGGGAGTTTTTCCTTCCCACTGTTACCAAGTGCTTACTCATAGCGGGTTATTTTGAGTGTTGTGTTTTCTCTGTAATTATTGTATGATCTTTACTTTATGATATAAAATACTTTGAAGCGACTGTTTGTTGCAATATGGCACTATATAAAAAATGAATTGAATTGATCTGATTTGAATTGAATCATTAATTCGACTGGGAGACACTGTCCACACAATTGTGCAGCATTTGGCTGAATGTGAGCAGAGACTGTAGCCCTGTACACTTGAGAATTCATCGTGCTACCAGCAGTCACACCATCAGTAAACACTGGTGAGCTGGTTCCACTAGATTGTTCATTTGACCACTTTTAGGTTTTGTCTGCCTCTCTCTTCACATGTATCTACATCTCTTTGGACTGGTGGGTTTTAGAGATGTACTGCTAGACAGAGGCAGCTAAGCTCCCCATTTCACCTCTTGGAGATAAACTAATCAGCTAATGGCTCCAGTTTCATATTTAGTATACAATCATGAGAGTAATGTAATTCATATAATGCAGCTCTTGGCATATTGTTGTGCTATGGATTCAAACCTGTACTGTGACCGGAGAGTGTGCTCAGTTTATTGGCAGAACACACTCCTCAGCTTCTCTGGAAAAAAATGATACCAGGGTGCTGGGAAGGAGAGTTTGTCTGTTAGCTGAACCTCGGATTCAAGATGAACAATGTTGTTTTTGTCCTGGTTGCAGAGTGCTTCATCAGCTCTTCATCCATTTGAGTGTGTGTAGGAATTCGCCCATCCAGTCTACATGTGTTTTCTGGATGCACATACCCAGTTTTCTCAAAACTCCAATAAGAGCTTGGTCTGTATTGCTGACAATAAGTCAGATACATTTCCGGGTTGTGTTGGACTCCGCCAGGGCTGCACTTTGTCACAGATTCTCTTCATTATTTTTATGGACAGAATTTTGGTGGCCTTAGATCTGAGCTCTGCTTTTTGCAGATGTCTCGATCCTGTTGGGTTCACCGGGTGGTGGCCAACAGCTTGCACTGGAGCAATTAGGAGCTGGGTGTGAAGTGGCAAGTATGAGAATTAGCACTGATGTAAAGTGTAGAATGCACATGCATGAAATACACTCAACTACAGCATACTGTAGAGTGCATATAACGTTATCCATCATTGATTTACACTATAGCATTATCAATCTCAAGCTTGGTATTTTGACCTTTATCATGCAAGCTGTCATAATGGCATCACATTCTGACCCATGAGTACTCATGGCTAATATTCTTACATTACATGGCTTATTAGTACTACTTGGACCACACCCATCTTTGAACTTGTCCTCTTATCTAATCCACACACCTGTGACTTTTTGTGGCAGTGCTTTACAAGGTTTTGATGCTTCTGCCTTGACGGGATCTGTCTGAACATGTGCAAAAGGACTCAGAACCACCTTTGTTGCAGGTTTCTGTACAGCTGGGGTCTCTGTCGCTACATTTTGCTGCAATGACACACAGTGAAACACACAGAAAGACTTAAAGGCTGAATTCAGTTGCTAACAGTATTAAATCTTTTTTTTGACTACTTTTGATATTGTCTACAGTTGACCTACTTAACTGTAGATATTACAGTTTATGTTTTAGTAATTATGCTCCTGCTCTCAGCTCCTGAGTTTGCGTGTTTTCATTTGTAACTATAACACTGGTTGATATGATTCATCCCGACAAATCATCTGAGCCATGTATAGTAGCTAATTAGCATTGCCATCAGTGATGGGATTTCATTATCTCCCATTGTGCCCCTGCATTCAGCGTCGGCAGCATTTCCAGCACTGCTTAAGAAGCTTGACTTTGTGCAGTAATGTTAGAGCTCTGAAATATTACATTTCAGCACTGAAAGGCACTCTCGCTCGACAGCATGGCCTTGGGTGGTTGGCTGTTTGCAGTCATTGCAGACTCAGGTTGCTTTAAGCAATGTGCTTTATTTGATTTTTAGATAAGAGGCAGACTGGAACAGAATCCATACCCTCTTCAGGAGACAAGTTCCAGAGCCACACTGCACCCGACCCCTATGACCTCTCTTGTGGGTGATGGGCCCACAGTAGTGCAGGCCCAAGTCTTGTCTTCGGGCTGCTCCCGGCTGGGCACCACAGGCCTTGGTGACTTTTTCAAAAGGGTCTTCTGATGAGAAGCAGCGCGCTGGAGTGGGTATTCTTCTGCCTGTATGTTGGAGCTTTCACCGGTAGATGGAAGTTTTGCTTCCCTGCACCTTCAAGCCAGGGATGGGTCCTGACTGTTGTGGTGCCTATGCACCAAATGATGCACCATGATGATGGTGGGGGTGCTCGTGGGTTGTTGAGGCTGCTGCTCAGAGGTGTGGCTGCAAGGTGGTTGGTGCCTTTCGTGGTGGTAATCCCCGAACCAGATGGTACTGTAGGTGAATGGAGTCATCAAGCTGGAGAAAGAGTCTTTCCAAGCTTGGTAAACTTATGGGATTCTGGAGGGAGCTGATGGATAGCAGCAGGCCAAGTGGACCGCGGTTTTGGGTGGTGGCTGAAGCAAAAACTCGGGTGTGAGAGGAGTTCAGTGAGGTTATGGAAAAAGACTTTTGGATGGCCTCGAAGTGATGCTGGCAAACTGTCACACGACTCAGGAGGGGAAAGCCGTGTTCTACTCACATCGTCTATAGCACGGGTGGGACTTCAGCTGAGGCTATAGTCGGGTGGTGGAAGGAATACTTCTCTGTACCTGAGAGATGCATCTGGCCCTTCAGTTGATCCATCAGCTGTTCACTAAAGCCTCACCAGAGAAAAGGCTGAGGTGTGCCAAATTACACTGGCATGAAAATCACTTGCAGCAGGTCTCTATTTTGAAATTGTTCGTTCAAATCAATAGTACAGATGAGGTCCAGAGGCAGGTGAGTGGGGATCTACAGCTGTGGAAAAGATGGTGGAGCTCTGTTATGGTTTGTCACTGAAAATTGATGGAATTATGAATGCAGAAAAGCACCATCATTTGAACCACTATGCAGAACCATCTGGAAAACCTCTGATTAGCAGCAGTTTCATTGACAATGATCCAAAACAGACTGCCAATGCAGTAAAAGCATACCTGAATGAAAATAATAATAAAAAACAAACAAAATCAAAAAACACGGACACACAATGCATGACTATCAGTCATGCATTGTTGTATGTACCATATTTCCATTTATGTTTGCAAATGTTTCAATAATTCGTGCAATGAGAGGTAAAGAAATGTGGTGGTGGGGGGCTTAAGACTTTTATACAGTGCTGTAATCACTGGAAAATTGAAGAAAATATCACTCATCTACTTATTTATTTCGGATTTATTTATTATTTACTTTAGATTTACTTAACTTAATATCTGTATTTAATATAATTCTTTGGTTTAGGGTTTCATTTATTTTGTAAATTAACTATGTAACACCAATAAGCGGTAAGTGGTTACTCCTCAGCATTGCAGATGTACAGATATGCCTTTGCTTACATGGATGCCTGTCTCTGAGCTGTGAGCCATTAAAGCCTGTTAATGGGCAGGTTTTCTACTTTGGTGAAAATGTAAGTTGAATATTTTGGCTCACACACTCATTTTCAAGTCTAAAATGTTTCAGTAAAGCAGAAATAAAAAGGTAAAAACCTGTAAGAGCCCTGACCCCTGACTTGCCCATTTTATGTCATCTCCGTGGAACCGTCTCTTCTTACCAATGACTGTAGGATTAGCATGTGACCCGTATCACCCTTACAGACTGCTGTCAGCAGCTCTGTAAAGACTCCCATTGAATAGTGCAGTTTGGCTATTCCTCTACAATCCTCACAAGCACTCGCAACGCCCACACTACTCTCCCACACCCTTTATGTCTTCTTAAGATTGTGAGATTACCACATGACACACTGCACCCTGAATTCTCCCGAGACAATGTTATTTATAAGTCTGTCTCTGTAAGTCATGTCAGATGTGAAATAGGTGAGATGGAGATTCAGAAAAACAAGATCCAGTCCATCATTTATCATCATCCAAAAGATGAGAACTGTAATTGAGAGATTAAAACCTTTTTTCTCCTCCTGTTTGGATTATTTTACATAAACGGTGTGCTTTTTTTGGTTCATTTTGTCCAGTGTAATGTTCCTGGATTGCAGGCTTTTATAAACACAGCTCATGATGCTAGTCCTGCCCAAAGGGGTTGTGCAGAAAAATGTACTCTCACATTTATTTTGCTGTCTGCCTCTTCACATTACTATAAAGACATTAAAAAGAGCACAGAAGCAGATATAGATATTGCATTTTCTGTATAATAAAACTTTCAGAGCCCTTCTCGTCCAATATTGTAAAGCTGTTTGGAGGTGAGGGGGCTTCTGAAGCTGTCCAACCACCTATGAGGCCTCTGAGTTCCTTTGTACTTGCACCTTTAGATAGAAGCACACAACAAAACGAGCGCAGTACTGGAGACCGTTTTCTTCAGTTTTGGATCAAAGAAGTGAGTTTTTTTTTATTGTTAAATTGAAGAATGAAGTTATAGAATACCTTCTCTGAATACAGCAGTACTTCAGACTATTCCTTTATTCTTAGCTTCTGGCTGATCTCTGGGTTGGCTGGAATTATTGATTTGACAGTATTTAGCCAAAACAATGAAAAGCAATGAATTGCAGTATGAAATACTACTAATAATAACAATCATAGTAATAATACCTTTGTATAAAGTGTTACAGCATAGAAACACATGAAAAGAATTTAGCTCCTGGTTGTACTGATCGATAAACTCTTAGTGGTATCAGGTGGATTAAGAAATTATCTTAATTTACCAATATCTTCTTCTTCTTCCTTTATAATGTTGTCTCAAAACCACTCAACCTGAGCTGTCCATGCTGGTTCCTCCCACTGAAAATCTTCAGCTCCACCTCCTGTCTTCTTGTTAGTACCACCATCTCCGATCCGTACACCACAGCAGGTCTCTGCCATCTTGTGAACCTTCCCTTTCGCTCTTGCTGCTATCCTTCTGTCACAAATCACCCCTGACACTCGTCTCCACCCGCTCCACCCGGCCTGCACTCTCTTCTTCACCTCACTGTCTGTTGCTTTGGATAGTTGACCCCAGGTATTTAAACTCTACCTTCACTGCCTCTGCTCCCTGCAGCTTCACTGTTACACCTGTCTCCCTCTCATTCACACACATGTAGTCTGTCTTGTTTCTACTGCCTTTCCCTTTGTTTTTCTTTTCTTTTCTTTTTCAATCATTTTAATAACTACTGGTTCAAAATGCCATTATATCTGATAGACATTCATGTTCTTTAACGTCAGCTGTTCATTAACTCAGAATAATGGAAGTAGCCATTGTGACACCACCCATTGCTTTTGGATTTCCACCTTTCAGCAATTAAAGTTTATCTGTCACCATAATAGTTTTTTGGAAGAAACAGACAGTATCACAGTGTCACTACAAAATTGGGTCTTGGGCTGGATTTTAATAGAAACCTCAGGAGCTGGAAGTCCCTCTTCCTGGTTCCTGTCTGCAGTGTTGACAGTCTCAAACATAGTTTCAAAAAGTACCAAGTTGCCCCAGTTTTGTCTTCTACTTTCCAGAGTGTTGTCTGGAAAATCGTAGTACCTTCCAGCTGAGTGTATTTCTCAGGGAAAATGAAAAGACTTAAACAAGGTCAGTAGTTAACAAAACTGAGGCGGAAATGAAAAATATATTTTAGATGTTTCCTAGTCCTAATTTTTATGAATCTTTATATATATATGCGCTTCAAATCATCAAAATAATTGTAATTTTAGACAATGATAACCCGAGTTAATCCAAAATGCATTTTTCAAATGATGATTCCATTTATTAAGAGACAAAACCTACCTGGCCATGTGTGAAACAGTAATTGTCCCCTAAAGCCAATAACTGGTTGTGCCACTCTTGGCAGCAAGAACTGCAATAAAGCATTTGTAATAACTGCTAATGAATCTTTCACATCACTGTGGAGGAGTTTTGGCCCACTCTTCTTTGCAGAATTGTTTTCATTCAGCCACACACACGCACGCACGCACACGCACGCACGCACACACACACACACGCACGCACGAGAAAAAGAATCTCATCTGATGAGATAAGTCACAGAAATGTTTACTTGCTAATGCTCGCTCTGTTTGCACTGTTTCCACTTGACACACTGATAATAAGTGATAGTAGCTGATCTCAGAGCAGCGAAAGCACAGAGTTCAAACAACCAGAAAAATCTGCTGGCCTCTTACTTGAAAAGCCCAAGTCTTTGTTAATGGGGCACGGACATATCCATGATAAACATCACATGCTACAGATTCCAATGGGATCCAAGTCAAGCAGAGTCAAGCCAATTTCCAGAGACAATTGCCAACTGGAGCCACAAGATGGCAGTAATTGAGCGGTTGGCTTCAAGAATGCGAGAAGGTTTAATAAAGAATGCTGTGTGAGGAGCAAGGAAAGAGATCTGTTTCACTTTGCTGCAGTTTAATTCATGTGTAATTTCACTGGACAAACTGATTTTTGTTGTTTTAAAATTTGCTTTTGGATAGCTGGAGGCAGGGAAAACTAAATAAGTGCTGCATTCAATACAAATTTATGTATATTTTGTCATGAAATATCCATTATATTGAGCAGGATAGCAGGTATACAGATGCTTAAGTGGTCTCTGACTAAGCTGGTAAGCAAGATTGTTGTTTAAATAGCAAACTGAGTAAAACTTAATTCTCAATCTTGTAATTTAGGAGTTTGAATGGACTGTGTTAAAAAAGTGATTTTAAGCAGTTGCTAAATAATGAACATTTCAATACTCAAACAGGCTTTGTTCTGGCATGGGCCTGTAGGGTAGCATTGTGGCAGGAATATAACTTCATGCAAAATCAAGGTTATTCTTCCCACTGGAGATTTTGTCACTCCCACTTTTAATCTTGCTATTTGATTTGCTCACTGACATCACTTTAAACCAATTCCTGTTCCTCTCTGAATGCCATAACAGCTCAGGGTAATACATTTTGATAAGTATGGGTACTAAGCTTTTTAAAAACGAGATTGAAGCAGCATGGGATTTCCACTTTCTATGGCCTTGGCTTTTGTATTTTGGGTAATGTAAAGTTGGCCCTTATTGCTTGAGGTTGTTGCAGCCGCAGGACATGTAATCAGAAAAGAAGCCTGCATACATTAGCTAGAGATTAAAGCACAGTCCAACCACTGCTGTGCATTTGTTGCCGGTTTATGAAAAAAACAAACAATTGATGCTGTAAAATAGCAGTGCAGAGTTGTTTTCCAATAATGGAAATAGATTTTATTCCTCCGAAACTATTATGGTTCCATATTAATAATGAGCACCTAACTGTATATCATTTGTCAGTTGATGAAACTCGGTTCACAGATCATATTTCATCACCTTTGCTTCTCAAGTTGTATATAGCACTTCCTGGAAGACAGTTTCTTCTTTTACATTGTGTGTCTGTGCATGCATGTGTATAATCATGGAGCAGTGGTGAACTGAACGTCACAGACAAAATTCATCAGAGGAATTTCTGGGTCATGTTAGTGCTTAATATGCACACCTTGGTCAGAAATACAAAGGACTGCACCTGCTTTTCTCTCTGACACACACACACACACACACACACACACTGCTCTCAGTTTGTGTCTATTCCTAGACTGTGTGTGTGTGGTCGGGATGGTGGGGTGTGTCTGTGGTAGCTTTGTGCTTTCTGTCATTTTGTGGTGTTCAAACAGGCTTTGAAAATGGCACAAAAACTAAAATGATTAACTTGCTGAATATGTTGTACAAAGAAATCTAAAAAAAAACATTAAACTTTGTGATCCTAACATGGTACAGTTCATGTAGGTATTCAGTGGATTCGATGGAAAATTCACTGATATTGTTTCTGTTATTGTAAAACAGGGAGCAGTACAATGTACCATACTTCCCTCCTTTCATTCAGACTCTGCTTAGACCTGCACTATTGTAGGTGCCTGGGCCATATATCAAAATGGCAATGGTCTGCGGGCTGGCTTTGGAAGGACCAGCATGCTGGTTGCTGTAGGAGCTTTTCTCACTGTCTACAGCCATAAACTGTCACTATCAAATGTAATTGCACCTCTCTGACTTTATTATGGTGAAAATTCTCTTTTTTTTTGAAGGCCATATCATTCAAGGACCGCTGACACTGTATGTTTCCCTTCTCTCAGTAGCTTTCTCTTACTGTCTAGCTAAATCAATTTGATCTGACTTGAGTTTTAATCTGACTTTTATTTTGATCCTTGTGGTTAAGGTCCCGGTGAAAAATGACATTTATAGTGGCACGGAAAACTATTTGCCCCCTTTCTGATTTCCTAGTTTTTCTACATTTGTTGTATTTAAAAGTTTCTTATAATGAACCAATTTTCAATTTTACATAAATATATATATATATACAATTCAGCTTCAGTACTGCTGAAAAGCAAAAAGATTTGAATAACAAACAACAAACAGAAACAGAAACAAAAACAAACAAAAAATAGCATCACGGCTTATTGTTGTAATGAGAATGTGGAAATTATCTGAAAATATCTGAAAGAAAATACTTAGAATTCGAAATACAGCCGTATACACAGTTTTTATAGCACTTTTTTTTTTTTTTATTGCAAAAGCATTTTAATGTACAGATACAGACACTTTAAATGGCCAGCCGGTCGATCCTCGGCTGAGCTCTGACTGATCCGTGACCATGAGATCACCCGCCGGTGACAGTCAGTGCAGCCATCAGTGCTCATACACGTGAGCAGCACTTAAGAAAACCAGCCAAGGTCTTGTGTTTTCACCAGCAGGAGCAGCCGTAATGGATCCTCACGTATTTATTGCCTCTCATATTCATGCATTTGAAATGATCATGGAATCATAATGCTGAAGCTTCCTGCAAAACATTAATATATACGTTTGTAAACATAAACTAAAGATTTCTTAGCTTTGAGCCAGAAGGCAGAAACAACTCAGCCTGTAGTTATTGCTAATGAACATTTCTGAACAGATGATTTAATAGAACTGCAAATGTTTTCTTAAATTTTTTAATTAAAATCTAAGTTTCAATGTGTATTAATTATTATCGTGTCCTGTTAGAGAATGAGGTGTTTTATTTGCATTTCAAAAGGATGAGCGACACAGAGGGCTGAGACTGTGCAGTGCTGTGTGTGTGTGTGTGTGTGTGCGTGTGTGTGTGTGTGTATTTTGCATTGAACTTGGTAGAATGGACAAAAGAGCAAAACAAGAACATTTCTGGCAAATATAATGTGACTATTAGCTGATTTATTGTAGGCAGCTGGAGGTAACCAGATCTGTTTTTATATAAGTCTGAACTGTGGTTAAAAATTGCTGGGACGTGTGTGGAACATTGATATTTGTAATGTAATTTTATAATGTAACTTTTGATCTGTTGCATTGCAATACTGGCATTAAGAGCTAGAAGAGGCTACACGTGAGGCTCTGTCATGAAGCTCCGGGCTGAAGACTCAGTGAAAAGCTGCAGGATGATGCCAAAGCTCTGGCACCACGCTCACACTTTGGGGAAATTCACCTCCTCAAATTAGGTACTGATTACTGATGTTCCAAAGGAATGACTGCTCACAGCATCGCCAAGGTTTGTGATGCCTGTCTGTTACAAACCTTAAACAATGTTAGTGTTATCATCTACTTTCAAAGTGTCCTCCAAAAACCCGTCTGAAAGGGGAACTCACGATGCATCCAGAAACGTGCTGCAATTAGTGCCCACACCTTCGATCACAAAGCGAAAACTGTAATTAATTAACTCTGTAAACCGATAGTGTTTTTTTTTTGAGTCTGCAAATGCAGAAGTCCAGTAGCTGATGTTCTAATACATGTATTTTGTGTGTTTTCTAATCATTTATGGGAGCCACACTAAAGCCACAGTGCTGAGATCAGATTTCGTGCTGCAAGCCCAGATCTGTCTCACTGTGATTATATGTTTGAAGTCATCATCATGCTGCAAGATGAAACTGGGGCCAGACAGCCATGCCTGTGATGGATGATGCTTGATAGATATGTATCTACACCTGTCCCTAAAACATTTGCATAGTGCTATTTACATAATATATTGCCGTGTGTGTCAGGAAGCTCCTCGTGTCCTCTTTCACTGTCCTCAGCGGTAACGACAGTGGTGAGCAGGATGCAGAACAGGGCGAAGCAGATGAACAGGGAGACAGTAAAAGGGAAGGGCACACAAAGTGGATTACAGTGCAGTTACATCATTGTTTGAATGCAGCAAGAGATTTTATTTGATGCACATTATTATCATAATCTGTTATCAGTGACAAAATTTCCCACCTTAAACATTGTTGAAGTTTAGTGAGGAAACCCTGCACAGCTTATGCTGCCATGACGGCGTCTGAACGCTGAAATATTGTTGTTCTCTGCAGCAACCCGTCGCTAGCACAAGCCTTTCAGACAGTTACTCATTTAGTTCAAACGTTCTTTGAAACGTGCAATGTAGGCCACAGCTGCCACAGCATTTCAGCAGTTTATTAAGAAGGTAGTGATGATGTGTGATTATTTGGAGAAAGCTTCTCAATGAGTGTTATTCAAATATTTATAAGGGCAAAAAGCACAGATGTTAGAGTTTCAATAAGGTAAACACTGTAGATAGTTACATGTGGTTAGTTTCAGTTACCTTTAAAGGCAAACAGGGGAGGCAATAACTATCCTGCCTTCTTTTATTTTGAAAAGAAAGACAGTTATATAGAATTATATTTATGCCAAAAGTCCTGCATGAGATAAAACACAATCACAAGCAAAAAAAATGTAATTTCACAGGCGCAGGTATTCACTCATTCCACTCCTACAATTAAATTCCTCGAGCATTTATTCAGCAGCTCGTGCCCGCAGAACTCAGCAGCCCGAGCACACAAAGCAGCGATGGTGCTCGTGAAAGTGTCTGCTTGGTGAGCGCTGCAGCAGATTTACGCTCTCACAGGCAGCTCTGCTCTCAAAGCTCAATTCTGCTTGTCTGTGTAGGTTCTCAGTCATCCAGGTCATAGTAGTCGCAGTCGTCTCTGGAGCTTGATAAAAGTGTTTCAAAGAAAAAAAAAAAGCACTGATTTAAAATGATTTTAAATCACATTAGGGCCTTTCTTCCTTTGGCTCCACCCTCCAAACTGTCAGAATTCAGGGTCTCTGGCATTGCTGCAAATAAGTGTTGATGGCTGATTTGGAAAAACTTTATTTGTCAAACTGTAAACAAGTACGGTATCAAACAGCACTCATGTTGCTGCCTCAGTGAACCTGTCAATCACAGAGGTTGCAGCCTCGCTGCTTTGAGGGTGATCAATTACATTAGGACCCTTCTTCCTTTGGGCGTCGTCCTCCAAACTGTCAGAGGGATTTGCATGAGCAGAATTGAGCTTCCAATGCGGAGCCACCTGCGACAGCGTGGATCTGCTGCAGCCATCTTCAGGCACACACTCTCGCCAGTTCTGCATGGGCGGGGTGTTGAATATACGAGGGCAGTGAACATCCACGCCCATGAAATTAAATGATTTTCTTATAATTATGTTTTATCTTGTGCAGTATTTTTCATATAAGTATAATTCATTACAGTTGTGTCACTGTCCAAATACTGCATCTGTTTTTGTTTGTAATTTGCCTCTGTACACCACCACAGTGGATTTTAAATGAAACTATCAAGATGTGATTAAAGTGCAGACTTTCTGTTGTAATTCCGGCTTTTTTCCTTTTTATTCTTGGCCTTTATGTGCTTACTGGATAGTGCAACAGCAACGAGTAGACAGGAAAGTAGGAGAATGAGTGGAGGAAGACGAGCAGCAAATGGTCATGGGTCGGTCTCAAGCCGAGGCTGCTGACGTTCAGCCCTGAGGCACATGGTTGCCTGCTCACACCGTGAGCTAATCTGCCACCCATAACTCAAGGGGTTTAATACACCTACTGCATTAACTGTTAAAAAGTTGCAGCCATTTTTATACGCAGGCCTCATTTCGAGTGCCTCAAAAGTAATCAGAGAGGCGCAGACAAACCGATCCATGATCAGCTGAGGCCTTTTCCCTTCTTGTTCTACGAGAATTTAAGCAGATAAAAGAGCTGGAACTTGTTCTAAGTTTTGCAGGGCTGTAAAAACAAGTGCAAAGTGCAGACTTTGGTTATTGCCCTGCGGAAACCTGTTTTCAGTATCTCTGACATATTTTTGAGTGTGGTTCATGTGTAGCATTTATGCTACATATTAAAGTAGTGTAATTAGCTGGTTTGACAACTCAACGGGGCAAGATGCAAATCAGTTTAAAATGCTGAAACAAAAGAAAATGTCCCAGCTGCTGCCTTCTTTCTAAAAAACCACTTCACACCCAGAATCCTGTGCTTTAGAAAACACTTCTTAGTTCCTGGATAGTTTTTATTTTTACTATTAATTTGCCTTCATTTCCTGTTTTTTCTGTAACTGTTGTTCAGTATTTATCCTTTCCTAGTCCAGCATCTGCTCACTTTCGTGCCTGATAGTAACGCCTATGTACAAGTGAGCAAGTGTAAATGTAAACAACGGCATCTATGTCAGTGGAAATGAATCAAATTTTACTCTACCACCACCTCTCAAACTTCCAAACATAAACAGGCACTGTCACTTTTTAATAATGGCTTGCTATCCAATATCTCTGCAGCTGCTGGGTCAAGGCAATGCCAAATGAGACACTGTGTGTATTGACAGAACAGCAGCAATTGAAACTCTGGGGTGAGAACAGGTTTGACAAACCTGGCATCTTGTCCTCCAGTTTAAAACAAAGCAAAACACTATGAATATACTGTATTATTTAATAATTTTTTTTACAGTATTTTTAAAAAAGGTAAAAGTAATGTACTGCAGCGCACATGTGATTTCAAAAAGATCAACTTATCATTTACCCAACACCCCGTATTAGCTTGAAAATAGTGGCTTAAATATTGGCATCGCCATGGCACTTGTGGTCCGATAGGACATTTTGTATCCACTTTATCTTAGTCAGCTGAGTGTTCCG
>VOQJ01006283.1:20852-35388 GCA_015052665.1 Apistogramma diplotaenia
TTTACTCTGTTGAAATCAAGTCAAATAGTTTTAGGAAGCAAGATTGTTGTGATGAGGTTTACCGAGCAACAAAGGATTTGCACTTAGATAAAAGCAAGCAGGAGTGGGAACAAGTGTGGCCCAAATTTTGGGATGAGTACTTTAAGATATACTCGTGTTTGCAGAATTTCACAGGGACGATGCAGCGAGCTGCTGTACTGATGCAGAATGGATGTCTGATAAGGGACTTTCATTATGGCTTCCGTCGCAGCAGGACCTGATAATGAAATCATTTCAGATGATAAATTGCTTTTGTAAAGAACAAGAAAGGTTAATGTGAGCGTTTGCAGGCTTGCTGACTGAGTTGTGAGTTCCCTGCTGTTACACATCAATTCTGAAAGTAGCAAAACTCATATTTGTACAAGTAACCAATCTAGTTAATGGCTATTGTTTTTAGGGGAGAGGAGGATCACTCCAAATTGATTTGATTGCAGGAAGGGGCTTTAGTCCAGGCTAGCCCCAACTAGCCATAAGCCTCCACTTTTGCCACTTTGATGACGCCTCCAAACTCCATTCAGAACAGCAGTCGCTCCACTGTTCACTGAGAGTTAATAATATTCTCTCTTTTCTCCTTGCTCATTCACAACTCCTGTCCAATTTTTCACTATAATCTACTGCCTGTCTCTTTTATGGGTATAATGTGTATATTCTATTTTCTCCATGAGCTGTGTTTTCACACACAGGGACGCAGAGAATGGACTGGGTTTTTGTCAGGTTACCAGCAGGCTTGTGAAAGTCGCTGCTCCAACCAAGAAGTGGTCGACGAAAATAACTCTTTACTTTGCACCTGGATATTTTCATAGATAATCTTTGTGACTTTGAGATGATTCACTGTGCCTTTGGTGGTGCTGATCGATGGATTTTTTAAATCACCTTTGGATAGAGCTACAAGAGCTGATATGCCCCACTTTGTGCTCAGCTCAGCCAACAAGCATCTGTCTCTGCACTTGTAGTGAATAGACTGATGTAAAGAGCCCCTTGGGTTTACAGATGACTAAATTTAGTGCACAGATTGGCGGACTTGTTGATTACCCTTGTGGGAACATTTTACAGTACGAGACACAAAATTATGATTATTTGCACTTCTATAGCCAAAATACACTCAAGCCACTTTATTGGGTGCCCCTTGCTAGTGCCAGGTTGGACCACCTTCTGTCTTCAGAACTTACTTAGGCGAGTCCAGGTCATATAACGTAGAGATACTGGAGTACGTTGGCATCTAGAACATTCTGAGCAGACTGGTGGGTTTTTTCCAGTTCAGGAATCAATTATATATTAAATTGTATCCACATTTGCCCCAACCAGATGACTGTGTGTCATTCTCAACCTCAAACCATCCAGCAGAGGATTCATTTAGAAAGTGTACAATACCCTAAAGACCATGTTGACCTACTTAAAATGAGCAAATTGAGTAGCACGGTGGGCAGTGATTACAAAAGTCCTTGTGTCCTCTGTGGAGTTACAGGTCATCTCGTCCTTAAGAAGCAGAGATTTTTTTTATTTATTCATTTATAAATTATTTAAAATATATCATTTCTCATTCCTTGGCCCAGGAATCTTTTGTAAAAGAGCCGAAATCACAAGAGTTCCTTCAACTTTTAATAAAAGATGAGGCGCAAGCAAATACATTAACTTTGTCCATCTCTTTTTATACATTGTGACTTCCCCGACTTGTCAGCACAAAGATTATTGTTTACATTAGAACGAAACCTCTGTAATATACACAACCTACTGGGTACTATAATGTTTAACAAGTGTTATTCAATCAGATTGAATTAGAGCATTTCTCAAGGTCTATTTTCTGTGGTGGATTAATCCATATTTAATGCTTTATTGAGCATTTGGGGCAGGAGAATTATGTATGTGGGAACGTAAATGTTCACAGTAATGAAGGAACACATCACCCATCGTAGTAGTTTGGCTCATTCATGCATTTTAATGGTTTCTGGAAAACAATGGAGCTCATCTAGCACTGAGAAATAAAACACAGCAATTCTGGACGCAGACTTTTTACTAGTTGTACATTCCTTGCTGTGCTTCAGTTTGTTTGTTGAAAGAAAGGCAAATGCAAATCACCCCAGTATCACTGAACTTTTATCACCCACCACACAGTAATGCATGCTACAATGCAGAATTAAATAAGTCCTTATCACTTTATACGCACATTTCCAGAAAACTGTTCTCCTTTAAAGCACCATATATCTCTGGGCAGTCCTTTTGACTGTTTTCGTCTATCTCTTTTCCCCGCCATTTGAACCCAGTTAGGTTTATTAATACTAAAAAGGACGGTGGTCTTCAGGGCCCCCCTCTCTGCCCCAATAGCTGTTTTTCCTTTCTCCCTCTAACCAAGTTATTTAACCCTGTGTACTCCTTCTTGGGCCTTGTGTTTTTTAAGTTCAAGAGTAATTTGCTGCCACAAATAAAGCTGTATCATCAGTGTACATTTGTAGTCCAATTGCTATGAAACCTTCAAAAGTGTTAGCGACGTTTTAGCTAAAAGGTAATCAAAGAACTGATTCTTTGTGTTATGTGCGTTTAACTCATGGCGTTCAGAATGCTGACACATACTGTGAAAAACAGATTTGCTTAATATTTTGATTTCTGACCTTCTTTGTTTCTACTTTGTTAGCTAAAAAGCAAATGTGTTAGCATCCTAACATGCTGAGTAAAGATTGTGAGCATATTAAACATGCATATTAGCATGCTGACAGCAATTAGCTTAAAACATCAACGTGCTTAAGTATAGCCGCATAGAAGCATTAGCTTAGCCACAGACCCTTAAGCCATTTGGATGGGATTTATTTCTCTGGGGGATGTGCCATGGGCAATGACTTTAATCCAATGTGGAGTGCTTATGTCGTACTAGAAAGTTTTTTTTCTACCCAAACCAAAATGAACTTCATATATCTGCTTCTCCTGTATTTCACAACCAGTCCAGAGCTGCATAGTTGTATTTCAAAGATGATCGCTAAGCTTTTTCTGTGGGACAATCTTCTTACATTTTATCAGAAGTTCTGCTTTCATGTTAAAATAGGAGAAGTCTGAAGAAAATGTTATTTGACCTACTTGAGAACCAATAAAACAAAATAATTGTCTGTTTCAGAGGCAGCTACAGGTAGATAATGTAGTTCTTTAATTGGTGAAAATGTGTGAGAATACATATTTTCACCATTAAAAGTGCTTATTGAGTTTGTGCTACCATGGGCATACAAACAGCTATCACTGGGTTACTTTGATACTAAGGAACACTTTGGTGCTTTTTTCTACAATTTCTATATTTGTGTTTTTCCCCCCTCCGGTTCTGAGCTTCACATTTCTGTAACACATTTCTGATTAAAATTCTGTCTGGAACAATGACTAAGCAGTGGTAATGCTTAGTCTTTGTATTTACATCATAGCGCTTTAAAAGTTCTAAAGGACTTCATCACATAAGCTGTAATACCTCAAGCTGATATGATGTAGTTTTACACAGCTTACAATCAGGGTTTAATTGTCCTATCTGTAAATGCAATTAAACTACAGGACGTCACAACTGCTCCTACTATTTAAATCCCATAAACAACAAAATAGACATATCCCACTTTTTAGACCCAAATGATTATTTGTTTCTACACAGCTACATGTGGTTGCCGACATACAGTGGGTGTCTGTGTGTCACACACAGACCTACTTACACAAACAAACAAGGCTTGGTGATATAACAGTGTACGGATGTGTGCCAAGCAGGGGTCAGGATTGCACTCCGCAGGTCACGGCTGCCACATCTGTCACTCCACTTCTCCACAGAATGTGGCCAGAGAGGGATGGAAGAAAGGATGAGACTAGAGAGAGTGGTGGAGAATGTAAGAAGGGAAGGGTGGGAGGACAGGAATCGAGGGGCTGTCAGGAACAGCTCACAGGTGTTAATTGGTGTGCATGAATGTAAAAATGCAATGCAATTGGAGAAGGTTACATAAATACGTTTTCTGATCTAAATTTTATGGACTCAAAGTTCAGATCCTTCAAACATTGAATTTTTTTTACCCATTTAGCTGAGTCTTAGCTTAGACAACTTGATTACTTTTTTGCGCATAATGACAGCTGTTCCACACTCTGAATTGTGATTAAGTCTGTAGATGAAAAGCATTATGACAGTTTAGTTAGCGATAAGCCCTGGGAAGAGAGGAAGTCTCTCTGTAAGCATATGTCAAAATTACAGTTGATTTAGTAATACCATCTAAGGCTCTGTTTGTCTGTGAACATGTGCTGTTACTTTCTTTAGCTGTCACTTGCCGTGTTAACACGTCTCCCCCATCTGGCCACCTTAAACATCAGCTATCATTACCATATTTCTGTCCAGTCCTGGTCTCGGTCCAACTTCTTTTATTTGGGGTATTAGTAATCGTGTGAATGCAAAGGAGGAGATGATAGAAAGCAAAGGTTATACTAATTTTAAATATTAAACATTTAGTAAATAAAGTATATACAAAATGTCTTTGCTGGGTTAGAGATGTGCCTGCATTGTTGGCTGAGAGGCCCTGTCCAAATCTCACGCGAGCTTGAAGCCAGTTGTAATTGTTAAATTGTTTGAAGTGGAGTTAGTCCATTGCATTAGGCTGTAATTATAAGATTATGTGATGGTGGCATAGAGAGGACTTTGGGACTCACTATTCACATTCATTTTCATGTGTTATTTTGGCCAAGTTTAAGCTGCTTGGTTAGGCTTTGTAACCGCAGTGCATGCAAAGAGCTGGTGAACTGCCACTGCAGGTCATTATATAAACAGCCACTAATGAGCAGATTCCCAACAGGTGAGCCCAGGCCAGCCCCGGAGGAGTAGCTCTGCCCCAGGGCGGAAGCCCCACCAGCTTGGCTCACCACCTGAAAGGCAACACACAGACAAAGACCCCCAAACACGCCCAGACATCATTACAGGCCATTTAATTGGGTCTTTATAAATAAAACTGAATTAAATTTATTCATTAAAGGGTCAATGGCCTATTAAATGTGTTACTTTTTCTTTATAAAAATGTGCTTTATAATCAAATAAATGTCAAATATGGTTTTCTTCTACAATTTGGTTAATAGTCGTATCAGATTATAATAATCATCCTGCAGTGTACTGTAAAACCATTTTGTGCTTCCTTGTCACACCTCTCCGTTGTTTTGACCTTTTGTTTAGTTTTTCCCCCTTTTTTTCTTTATCCTGTTTTTTTCTGCTAAAGTTACTTTGTACTTTCGCTTCGACTCAGTGGTCAGTCGTAGACAAAAAACCCGTCATGTTTAGCTTCGGCAGTGAAGTATTTGGTTCGATTTAGACACAGAATGCTACATTGCTGGGCTTACACACTAACAAAGATCTAACTATGTTTCGGTCTGAAAACGATTTGGTTAGTTTCAGGAAAACATTGTGATTTTGTTGGAAATAAAGTTTTTCAGACTCATCTCACTCATGCCACAACAAAGTGTGTCTGGATGCCAAAGAATACCTTTTGTATAAATGAGCTTCACTAGTGGTTTTGAACAAAACATCATTAACTGTGAATGGTTGTCTGTCTCTCTGTGTTGGCCCTGCGACCTGTACAGGGTTAACCCTACCTCTCACCCTATGACAGCTGGGATAGCCTCCAGCCCCCCCCCAGGACCCCGAACAGGATTAGCTGAAGAGAATGGATGGATGGATAGATGCTAATTTATGCTGTCAATATGTTTAGATTACATATCTTCACAAAACATCATAAAAATATTTTAAGTATAAAATTAAAATGTTTTACTTCATTCAGGGGCTGAATATTTCAGCTGCGGGGCTGAATTTAGCCTGTGGGTCTGCCAAGTTCTGGTACTGTAAATTATATGCAATAAAACGACTGAGAGAACTTTTGAGTCACTTTTAAGAAGTCCATTTCTCCGCCTTACTTGTACTTGCAGATAATAACCTGGAGACTTTAATGAAAGTTCTTTTTTTAGTCAGATTTTAATGAAGCCATATGTAAATTTAAATCTCCCTAAACTCCACCAGTACTTCTGTCCCATCATAATGAAGCTCATCTGCTCCCTTTCTCTCTGTTTTTACGGTTTGATCTTGTGTGTGTGCATGCACACAGACATGCACGGGCACACACACAATAATTCATTTCTTCTCTCCCTCTCCTTCTACCGTTAGTTCCATCCTTCTGGGGTTTGGTGAACTCGGCCTGGAACCTGTGTGCCATTGGGAAAAGGCAGTCCCCCATCGACATCGAAACCAGTCACATGATTTTTGATCCCTATCTGACCCCTCTCAGGCTCAATACAGGAGGGCACAAGGTAAGGGTCGCCAGATAAAAGCTCTGCTTCAAGGATCCTTAATGTTTCTAGGGTAGCAATCGATGAGTTTTAGCTCATGCTTTGAGACAAAACTCATCAAATGTTGGGACACAAGCCAGACTGTCCTTCTATGACAGTTGCTGGGCTTTAATTCATCAGAGTGAAAGAAAACAGACCGGTACACAGTCTCTAAATCAAGACAAAGAGAAACTTTGGTCAGAGACAATGATTCATCTATATCCAAAGGCTTTAAAATTCCCCAGCTGCATTTTGCTGCACCAAGGCTCAGGAGGCATTACAATTTTAGCCCTTTACACAGCAATCACAGTTAATCTTTAGAGGAAAAAAAATCCTCTTTAAAGCACCTAAAATCACAGTTAAACACAGCTTGTGGGATGTTGTACTTTTCATCCTGGATCCATTATGACAGTTTGGAAATGTATTCTAGTTATTGGCCATAATAATGTCAGTGTGAGGAGAAGGGATTGGGCTACAAGAGCACAAATTTAGTTTTAAGGTTTAAAATGTGTGTGCGTGTGCATGTGCGTGTGTGTGTGTACATGTGGGCAATGACAGTGAGACCTAGAAGGGCGTGATTGGGTAGAACAGCCTGCCTGATCTGAACCTGAGTTGTGTTTTTTATTGGACTTCTGTGTAAACCACAGTTTGTCCATAACGAACATCATGTTCGAACATCAGGATGTCTATAAGTGCACGTGGCACCAGGACACCTCAGGCTTCAGGTCAGTGATCGATTTTGCAATCGTATTATGGGGGTGGGGCGCTGCTGACTTCAGTTGAAGCTATAGTCAGGTGGTGGAAGGAATACTTCGAGGACTTAGTTAATCCCACTGAAATGCCTTCTGTAGTGGAAGCAGGGCCTGGGGGCTCACTCATCACTGGAGGGAAGGTCACTGAGGTGGTTAAAGATCTCTTTAGGTGGCAGGGTCCCTGGGGTGGATGAGATTTGGCCTGAGTTCCTGAAGGCTCGGGATGTTATCGGGCTGTCTTGTTTGACATGCCTCTGCAATATCACGTGGAGATCTGTGGTGGTGCCACTGCTTTGGCAGATCAGGGTGGTGGTCCCCATCTTTAAGAATGGAGAGTGGAGGGTGTGCGCCAACTATTGGGGGAATCACACTCCTCAGACTCCCTGGTCTACATGTATTTTCTGGACTTGGAGAAGGCATTTAACCGCGTCCCTCGGGGTGTCCTGTGGGGTATCATTTGGGGGTTGCTGTGGGAGTATGGGGTGTCTGTCCCATTGTTGTCCCTCTACAACCACAGTGAGAGCTTGGACTCTTTTCCTGTGGGTGCTGGACTTTGTCAGGGCTGCCCTTTTTCATTGATTCTGTTCATAATTTTTATGGACAGAATTTTTAGGCATGAGAATTAGCATCTCTAAGTCTAAGGCCATAGTCCTCAGCTGGAAAAGGGTGAAGTGCTCAGGGACGAGTTGTTGAAATGAGCTATGAGAAATAAGCTTCCTCCGAGGGGTGGCTGGCCTCTCCCTTAGAGATAGGGTGATGAGTGCAGCCATTCGGGAGGGGCTCAAAGTGGAGCCGCTGCTCCTCCACATCGAAAAGAGCCAGTTGAGGTGGTTCAGGCATCTGATCAGGATGCCTCCTGGGCGCCTCTTGGGTGAGGTGTTCTGGGCATGTCCTTCCAGGTGGAGGCCCGAAGGCAGACCCTGGACACGCTGGAGAGATTATGTCTCTTGGCTGTCCTGGGAATGCCTTGGGGTCCCCCTGGATGAGCTGGTGGAGTTGGCTGGGCCTCACTGCTTAGGCTGCTGTGCCCACAACTCGGTCCCGGATAAACAGAAGAAAATGGATAGATGGATGGTATATATGCATGTATGTATGTATGTAGATTTGTCAAATGTAGCAGACAGAAGTAGTCCATGTATTAATACATAAGTTCCAGATCTGAGAGTCCAAACTGGAGAAATATGGGGTTTATAGAAGATAAGTTTCACTCCCTCACCAGGCCACAGTGATATTTGAAAAGACTCCAACAGAAATTGTTCCAAGTTAAACCTGTAAATTAGAGAGAAAATATAATTCAGCCACAGCGATGCTTCTAAACCTGTTCAAAATTCTCACCTACCACTCTACCGAATGTAATACATCAGAAATGAAAACACAAAAAAATGCTGCATTCATTTCAGTCATAATAACAGCAAACTACTTCTTCACTTCACTGTGCCACACTCTGAAACCCTCAAATAACAGCAGCCGGTTGCAGTTTAATAACACAAAAGACTCAGTCCTGCTACAGGGACCACTGGGGTTGAAAAGGGATAGTGACTATATTTGAGCTGTGGTGTAAGAAATTTAGGCTGGGACAGCAAACCCCCACAAGGCCAGAAACTGATTTTTTGAAGCTTATTTTTTTGCTATGTTTTGTGAAAGGAGGCACTTGATAGATGAGGTGTTTATAGCATAATATTGTTACAGTTGCCACTCTGAATGACATACAAGTAGTTATTATGGGGATAACCCAAATGGTACTGTGAAGCAGCTCAAAGAAAAGCTGTTTCAGGACAAACTCCATGTTTGTGTTAGGATTTCAGTCAGAAGTAGGTTATTATAGTTAACTGTGAAAAACATTTCAGTTAACTACAAAAACAATTAAATGGTAGTTTGTATTTACAAAACATATTAAAACTAAATATAAATATTTTGTTTTAGCTGTCCCTCCAAAGCTTGTTTTCAGCTGTATATGTGAAACAGCTAATAGCAGCACTGTAAAAATATATATTAGCCAACATAACAGCTGATCTGAAACTTCTTAAATAAGTATATTAAAGTAAAATGAATTAGTACAGTAAATTGAAATGAATTTTACAAATTTCCCTTGCTTTAAATTTAGAGATTATTATCTTTGACATTTACATTCGTAGTTTCCACTTGTTCCTTGAAAGCATTCATAAAATAATTGATCTTGTGGTATTTTCAAATCTATTTGAGTCCTTTATTTTCAATAATCCGTCCTGAAAATGAGTCAGACTTCAAACACAAAGTACATTTTTACCATATCTTCCTTTGATTCAGAAGAAAGTCTGTTCTGAATCATAAGTCATTATTTTCAAACATAATGTCTTTATGAAAATTTCACTGCCACTAGCTGCTTTGATCTTGAACAATATGGTGCTTTGCTGTTACATTTCATTGTTCATTTCCAGATGCATCGACAGCTCTAAATGGGTTTAACGTTTGCTAAGGTTTGATGGGATGATGACTGTGTGTGATTCATAATGTCTGAATGCTGACTGCCTTCAAGCACTCGCTCAGTAAAAGACACATTTATTTACACGAGGAACAATAATTATCTTCCCTGGAAATTTGAAATTTGAAATGTAAATAATAATAATTAGTCGGCGTATTAGTGGTAGTAATAGTATTCATTAAATACACATTTAATCAAGTGCAATACAAAATGTAGCTTTATAGCATGCCTGTAACACATGGCTGTTTTGCCTGTTACTGTGGATCATCCAGTAATAAAACCACAACAACAACAACAGTCAATTATGAAAATGAAAATGGTGCCCAACTTCACCTGTGGCACACCAAAGGCATTAGCTGTCTTTCTCTGGAAGAAGGAAGGAACGCTGCCTGGTTTTTAATTAAAAGTAACAGATGCTGAACCCGGCACCATAATGATTCATTCAAGGGCACAAATGATTTTGCATGTTTTTTTTTCTCACTACTTGGGCTCAGTACTTAAACCGCTTTTCTTCACTGTTGATGTAATAAATAGATGTTTAACGCTTGTGTCTTGTACTCGCTCACCCTCCAGCTTCCTTTTTCATTTAAAGAAGCAGGAACCAGAGTGGAAGGTGACTGTGTTAGCCCCAAGCCTCAGTGTGTGACAATTTTCTGAAGGCTGATTGAGTATTGTGTCCTAGAACAACAAAAAGGAACATATACTGTGCTAGGAATTTTAGACATTTTGAAAAATAACAACAATTAAAAAGATCTTTGACAGTTTGTGAGCACCAAATTTTGGAATCAAATCTGGCTCGGCTCAATTCAATTCAATTCACCAATTCAATGCACCAAATCACAACAAACAGTTGCCTCAAGGTGCTCTATATTGTAAGGCGAAGACCCTTCAATAATTACAGAGAAAACCCAAGAGTCAGCAGTCTTCGATCAAGCACTCGGTGATAGTGGGAAGGAAAAACTCCCTTTAAACAGGAAGAAAGCTCTTGCAGAACCAGGCTCAGGCAGGGTCATGGCTGGTTGGGTGCGAGGGAAGAGAGGCAGGACAAAAGACACACTGTGAAAGAGAGCCAGAGATTAATGCACATGAACACACACTCAAACATACACAAATTTTACATTTTTCCTTTAAAGATTAAGATCACTGCGAATGATAGAAGCATGGATGGATGTAGCCACAGAAGAATATTAATATTAACTTGGGTACTCCAAATTTTGAAGCCTCTGCCTGATTGTTGAATGAATCTGTTGTGAATCTGGCTATAATGATGAGTATATTATACAGTAATTATGACTGAGTCCTGTTAATTATGAGGTAGGCTCACTGTAAAGCATATCTTATTTTACTGTAAATGGAGCCATAATTTAGAAAGCAGTCCTCATATTTAAATGAAGACTCTAAACTGACTTTGTATTCAGTGTGTGCACAAAAACAATTAGAATTCATGAGCCGATTATGACAAGGCTCTGCACGAAAGTTAAATATAATCAAGTGAATGATGATATTTTCGATCTTGACAGATATAGATGTAAACAGCAGATTGACTGGTTGGAGGCATACAAAGGCAAGGCAGTTATTCTTGTCTTCTCCTTGCTTACTCGCTGTGTTGATGACACGTTTGATAAAAATGATTTGATAAACAATGTTTCATGTTTAAAAAGGCAGCTGTGTTTGGGGTCAGGGCAGGCAACCGCTGTGCGGACTTTACATGTTCTCCTCGTAATTGTGCAGGAAGTAAAAAAACATGCGAGGCTGAGTTGTGCACTCGTACCTGCAGTTGGTCCCCAGGAGCTGAACATTAGCTGCCACTAATACTTCGAATGGGCTCAATGCAGAGCATAGTTTTGCTGCAGGCATTAATAATGACATCATATTTCTAAGCATCAATGAACATTTCAATGCTGTGTAATGTATTATCTAATATATTTTTTTCATTTTGCATATTTTACGACGGAACAACTGAGCCAAATTAATAATTTTACTCTAGACAACACAGTCTTTTTGTTTGTTTTGTTTAAATTGACACTAATATCTGCATTACAATGTTAATTTATTATTATGTTTGGTACATTATTCATCACCTTCATAAGTATTTCAAAGACCGCAGACAAGAGTAGACAGACAGAGGAACGATTACAGTCTTAATAGAACAACTTCACTTCATTTACCACTTCATCTGGTACATGACAAAACCAGGCCACTCATCCACCTAGCTCGCACATTATTGTTAGTCTCTTATCTCAGGTTTGTGCATTGACAGTATAGTTAATCCTGCATGTTTTAACATCAAACCCCTGTTAGCTCAGTGCAAATAGCTCCTTTTGGAACTTCCTCTGTGTTTAAAGTTAGTGCCAGCAAATTCTCAACATGATCGCTACACAATTTAAACCTGGATTAAGCACGTTTTATGTCTCTGTCTTTTGCTTTGTGAGAATAGTCACACTTCTGTTTATTTATATTTTTTGTGATTAACATTGCTCTGTTGGACGCAGAGAAACCCACGACCCATTTTTAAGGTCTTTCCTCTTAATTCTCCGCAAGACTTGCTTATTGTGTTGAAGGCTAAGAAGTGTCACTGGGTTGAGCCTCATGTTATTCCCAGAGAGAGCAGTGTCGAGCACTAATCGTGGCCACTGCGGCATGCTGCAGTTCAGACAAGTATGATATGAGATCAGATGAATGACAGGCTCTGCTAATCCGAAGCACCGGGGAATGTAGGTCGCCTGGGCTAATGAAATATCTGGATTACTGAATCGCTGTGCCTGGGCTCATCTGAAATACATTTGCTGGAGTTTTTGTTAATATGCATGCAAATGCACATATCGGCCCCTTTGTGATCTAATTTGTGCCAAAAATAGAGCTTTTATTTTGTGTGTGTGTGTGTGTGTCTGTGTGTTTTCTTTATTTTTTATATAGGCAAGTGATTGAAACTGTGATAAACACATGTTTACATTTGCAATAAGAATATCCTGCAACATTGTTGATCAAATAATAATGATAATTATTATTGCCTTATTTTACAGAGAAATAAACTCGGGGTAAGAAGGGGAACAAGGGAGAACAAAAGTTAATGAGGTGCAGTGGTGGTGTGCAAATGCATGAGGAACGAACTGAAGGGGTGGAGAGGTAACGCTGCTCTGTCTCCAGATAACTGTACCAACAGCTACTGGGAGCAAAGTGGGAAAGTCGTTGCTTCGGATGCACTTTTGGGACATTTTTTACTCGGTTGTTGACAGAAGCGCACAGCTAAAGTCTGACTGACTGATCTAAATGTCAGTAGTGCTGTTTTTCTGTAGACATTCTGCAATCAGCAGCAGTAATTACAGTACAAATGTATGTTTTGCCAACTGAAATATATCCGAAGTCCTCATGTTGTATACAGTAGCTTCATTATTTTTTATTCCTTGGTCACTGATTAGATTAATGGTTTGTGCTGATTCAGGGTGAATTCAGTTGTTTCCTCTCAGCCTCTATATATTTAGGTCGGAGGTCACGGTTGTTGTGACATTTCGGTCCGATGTGTCCAACCCAACATCTTGTTACTACCCTATGTCAAGCACATGTCATAACCTTTGGCCCACACAACATTTGCCAGTGTCATACAAAGTTATGCGAGATATCAAACAAGTGTAATGAGATTAAAAGGAAATTATTTCCATCAAAACAGCGACTGCCTCAAATGATGAAATGTTCTTTATGCCGCTCTTTGAAACACAGCAGCACCGGGTTGTGAACAGCATTTAGTTTCAGCAACAGCTTCTTATTTTAGTCCTGGTGATCCGTTAAAAAACACAGGGCGCTGCAATGATACAATATGTTCAGCTCTCTGCTTGAATCGGGGATGAAGACATTAACAGCTTGTGTCTTTATGATGCAGAAACTCTTCGCACCTTCAGATCCCTCAGGTGTTCCTGCTCTAAATGGTTTCAGACAAAGTGGTGTGTACAGTTGGGTTCCAGGGGGCCTTAATCCACCCATGCATCAAATCCACAATCCATGTTGCTTACCACACTAGGCTTAACTGGACCTGTCCTGTGGGACGGCTTTAGCACACAGATGTTTCATTGCAGGCTCTGTGCTTCCTTATTTAACAGTAGATCAGAATTTTCTCTTCCTTTGTGGCAGCCAGGCCAGCTGTATTATAGGAAAGTCATGTAGGATTTTCTCAGAGCTGCTTGATGAACTGTGAAACCATGTGCTGTGGTGTTCCTAAATTTCTGGTGTGGGATGGTTTTATCAGTCAGCAGTGTTCTTTTTCATTTATTTCTTCTAAATAGTGTCTTCTTAGATTTCAGTCCTGTGACAATGATGATCTGGATCACAGGAAGCCACTGCTGGGTTTTATCAGATGAGCTGAGATATTTTTAAAGGTGCTCAGAGATGCAGTGCTTTGCTTTAACCCAAACTGGTGACTTTAACAACTGATCTGTCCCTGTCTGTCTTTGCTGTGCTCGTTTCTCTGTATGAAGAAACATATTTACCTACAGTAGCTCAGGTTAATGTTTACCATTAAAGAGAGAATATCAGAGCAGAAGAAAAAGAAGGAAGCGGGTAGATGACAAAGAATGTCTGATCCGTCAGTCTCAGATGAGAAAATCACTGCAGTTACTGGACAAACATTCGCCAGCGAGCGTGCAAGAAAATCAATCTCAGAGAGATGTTATCCAGCAAATATGCCTTTTTAAAATTTTATTTAAAAATATGGTTTTAAATGCTATGTATTTAAAATTGAAATATGATTCACATTCCCGGTTCTGTTCATAATTTTTATGGACAGAATTTCTAGGCGTAGCCATGTGGCGGAGGGCTTCCACTTTGGTGGCCTCAGGATCTCGTCTCTGCTCTTTGCAGATGATGTGGTCTTGCTGGCTTCATCGGGTGGTGGCCTCCAGCTCGCAGTGGAGCAGTTCGCAGCCGAGTGTGAAGCGGCTGGGATGAGAATCAGCACCTCTAAATCTGAGGCCATGGTCCTCAGCCGGAA
>VOQJ01006286.1:12482-27003 GCA_015052665.1 Apistogramma diplotaenia
ATCAGTGATGCTACTTTAATGAGCATCTGCAGAGCGTACGAAACCGTAAAAAAAAGCTAAACCCATAACTTAAAGCCCGCAGTTTCTGTTATTTTTGTTTTGTCTCATCAAATCAGTTAACCTGCCATCATCCGAGTGTCCACTGACAGCCCGGTGCTAAGCTTTAAATGATGCTCATCGAAGCTGAATTTGTTTCACTACGTTAACACATTACTGAGACAAACAACTACTGCATTGGGAAACAATTTCTGGGAAGACAGCTGTCAGCTATTCATTTTTCAAGTGTTTTATTTGTTGAGACAAGTAATTTCAAAAATTTATTATGTTAGTTTAACTGTGAAACAGTCCATGATACCCATGCTCCTTACTCAGTAGCTCTGATATCTCTCACACATCATTTATAAGAGTCTCGCAGAATCTAAGGTTTTCATGCAGAATTAGGGAGAAGCAGCAAGCGGGGAGGGCTGTGGCTGTGGCTGTGTTTTTATTCTAGCCAGGCCTGCTTGACTCTTTGGTGATGGGGACTGGATTAGACAGATCCAGGTCTGAGAGAGCTGAGGAGATTCATTGCCTAAGGATGCTAAAAAGATAACATTACACGTGCATGTTACCCTGCGAGGCGCTGTAGGAGGAACATAAACATCCTTTCCTAAGGGCGTGCTCACGGAGGACTCACAGGCGGGTGGGCTTAGGTTTTATTTATTTCTTTTATTAGCAGATTAGCTTCTGCTGTGGTAGAGTTCTTATGGCATCCCTGTGAGGTTTGACTTAATATATCTGGGATTAATATTAATCAGATTTAATTTAAAAGTATGAAACAGGTTAAAGTAAACTAAACAGCGTGGCCTGGAAGGCGAGCTTAGTTTGTTTTCTAAAGTGTACGAGCAGGAAAAATCTGCTTCAGACACCGGTAGAGATCAGACCGCCTTCATACTGTGCATACAGTACTTCTCTCAGATATAGACATGCTAATATATCAGCACTCTCATGAAATGAGGGCAATGTGTCCTTGTCATTCATTGAATTAACAAAAAAAAGAGGCTCCGCACTATGAACACAGGATCCCGGTGGACATGTAACTCTAAACTGAAACCTTTAGGCATTATTCTCTCTTCTCTGAAGCTTTTGCTTTGTAGGACTTTCAAATTTTTGAGTATCAATTATCTGCTTGGAGTAGGTGAAGCAATTTAACCCCCTAATTGCACCAAAGTAGCGGTTTAAGGAAGATGTTTTTATAATTAAATGTTTGCAGACAGTTGAGTGTATCTGTGGTAATAACAGCCAGTCTTATTTTACCAAAGGTTTGACTGGTTCCCCTCATCAATGCAAATGCTTGATGCACTTGCAGAATGTGTCACCTTCTCTCTCCAGTCTATTCACCCTTAAATAAAGACTGATTTCTCCTTTGCTTAGGATGATATGAACTGAGTACCTACTGGCTCTGCTTGGCCTTTCTGTGCCCTATTTGGCAGTGAATGAAGCCAGGAGAGACAGCACTCCTGTGACCCAAACTAAATCATCACAGCCTCGTTTGTGGCCCATGTGGCCCCCTGAAATAAGAGATGGGCTTACGGTACAATCATGTCATGTCCGTGTTGGGAGGAACTGTGTCCCACTTTGCAAGAGATGCAAATAAGTCTCCTCATCTCAAGCTTGCGGAGTCTTATTGCGCGTACAGTATGTCTGATTTAAGAAAATGGGCGTCTTTCCATAATAAAGTAACATGCTGTTGGCCAGGATTTAGCTCTCAGCTTCTTTTGTGTAGCATGAAGGGAAGAGTGTGCGCGCGTGTCTTCTCATGCATCCATGCACATGATGGTGCATTCATTACTGAAACACTGTAGGATGCATCACTATGCGTAAAGCAGGGAAAATTTGGACTGCTATGCCTTGGGCTTTCTTTTGATTCAGTCACTATAGTGTGTCACCCTTTCTAACATTATACTCCTCTACTGGGGTTAGTCATTGCCTGGCAACTTGAAAATACCTCACTTTCTTCCAGTCTTGACATGTGCTAATAATATGGGGGAAAAAAGTACCACTAGAGATATGTTATAATGCAGGCAGAATCCTGTAAAATGTTTGATTTTAAGTTTAGTGATATATGACCAATTTAAAAATCCAAACGTTTTGTCACCTTTTGGTGGATTTTACTTTAAGTTATCACATGCCTGAATACAAACAAAAATAATGTGCTAGCTTAACTTGTTACAGTTGCAAGGCTAATGGTCAGCACTTGCAAAGCAAGTTACCCAAACCAGACCTGAACTCCTCAAGTCAGAAAATCACCTTGCAGTTGTTTTTCTTGGTGGCTTCTGCACACAGTTAGCTGAAGACAGTCGGAAATTGCAAATTGGGGAAAAAAACTTGAGAATAGATACACACTGAAACCACCATCTTTTTTAGAGAACCAGAAGCCTACCACTTTATTCTCCAACCTGCCATGTATTCTGAAACTTCAGTACAAAAAAAAAAAGAAAAGATTTTACGTCATTACAAGCAGATTTTGAATGTCAACCAAAGAACAAGAAGAGATTGTGACATTTATCTGAAACTGGGTTACATGGGATTTGATTCCCCTCTGTACAGGGTACTCTCCTTCCTCATCAGTGCAAGACACTTCTTGACTTTTCTACACTAAAGATGAATAATGGCCTGAGATGAGCTTTCTAGGACCTATGTGCAAAATAGGGCCCAAATTTGGACCGAAATGTTTTGGACTCAAGGCTCCTTTCCCACCCATCTACAGTAATAGCAATATTTTGAATAGCAGATGAAGAACTAATTTTAGAAAACACAGCTAAAACTTGGTGTCTTTGATTGCTAGATGACTCATTTTTCCTAAATTAGAGGATGTAACAGTGCCCACTGGTACTCAGCTGGATCATGGATCAGGTACACAGTAACTCTGAATGGACACTTATATCTGTGACTATGAATATAGATTATATGTGCTGTAAAACATTTTACCTGTTGTAACCAGTCATTTTTAGTAAAATATTGTATGTCACATTATTTTTTTCTTATCCCCCTCTGCTTATCATTATTGGTAATATTATTATTTTGTTTGCGCTTTAATTTATCTTTATTTATCTCTGTTTGTGCCTGTCTTACTTTAAAAAAGTGGAAAGAAAATCACTTAACTAGTGCAGTGACACTCATTCAGGGGAAAAAAAAACCTAATTAGATCACAGCAAGAAGGCTCCATCTCCAGGGGGGGCACCAGAAACTATAGCTATATCTGATCCATTCAACGTGCAGGATCTTACTTTGGAATGATGACAGCGACTCTCACAGCAAGCAGTGCTCGCTGTGTTTTAACGTTCACTAAAGTATGCAGTATTTAAACCCCTTTAATGGTTCCACATACATGTGGAAAGCAGAACATGTTGAGCCTTTTAAATGCAGTCATCAACAAATGATCCTTAAAATCTGCATAAAATTCACTAACTGTATTCAAAAGCACTTTATTCATATTCATAATAATCACCTTTTTTGTAGATTTATTAGCCTGTAGCCACATGGATGAGTTAATGTCAAATTATTGTCAAGTTAATTATATTTTATGGGTAAATGTTTCCGTATTAGGATTTTAAGAGCATTAGAAGGAGAGGAAAAATTTAGAAAGTGATATCACTGGGGCTGGGAATTAACCTCATTTCATTCTCATTCATGCAGAGCGATCTTAAAATTATGTAATGGATATGCCCAAAGATAGAGAGAAACCTACATGGCAACACGAACCCTATTTTTAATTTTTAGCAGAAGTTTTTTTTTAGCTTCTGTGACTGTAGGTGCACGGACATTTATATTGTGTCCAGTATGCTATATTTATGTTTGTTTAATATGCTTAATTCAGAGTGTATTGTGATTTCTTTGGCTGTCTATAAAAGATTTCCTTTTTCAGGAATAGGAAAACCAGTGTTTTGAGATTCCTCTTATTCAAATTTGAGCATTATACCAGGATGAAGATTTGAAACTGTACAGTCTGAGATCTTAATGTCCACTTTGACCTTTCCTTATTTGTACAGTGCGTGCAGGGCTGTGGTGAATGGTCCTGATGAATAATGAATGACTGATGCGAAGAAAACGAAACCATCTCAATATTTGCTTTCTTACTGTTTGCGCTCTTCTACCATGCATTTTCATTTTCCCCCCCATTTGACAGGCACTTTACTTCAAATTGAGGTGTTTTAAACTTCTAACTGAAATGCTTTCCACTATATTTCTTGTAACACAGAGTCACAGCAACCCCCCACCCCAACAGAATAGCTTCTCTAAGAAAGTGTAGCACATGAAGAGGTTCACTCTATTTACTGCAGACCCCGACCGTTTTCACTCACACTGTAACTAATCAGATGTAACCACTGAAGTTTGGGTGTGGAAGCAATTTTCTGAGGCCGTTAAAGGCCATTTAAAGTTGTTTTTATGGCGAGGGCTGGATTCCTAACATTAACTGGCAGTGTTATGAGCACTTAGTGGAATTTCAAAACCCGGCATCCACACCCGTTGGTTAGGAGGCGCAGCTAGAAAACTCAGTTGTCCATCTTAGTCAGAGACCACTGGAGTGCTTCAGAGACAGGGTGCAGGTGATGGATGGGATTCGTTCTGAAATGCTGAAGGCTGTTTAGATATCGTCGGGCTGGGTAACAGCTGTCTGGGACCAGTACACCACCACATCTCCATTTCTGGGTTGTTGTCGGTCCACCCCGTTATTGCACTTGAGTAAAAGCCTGTTTTTTTGGGTGCTGGAAATTAACTTCAGGCTATTGTTGAACTTCAGATTTTACTCTGTGAAACATTTGTTCTCTACTGACAGTGCCTGTAAAGTTTCAGACCTTAAACCGGACTAATAAAAACACATTTAGTGCCGACACACCTTATGGCAGCTGGGACAGGCTCCAGCCTCCCCGCGACCCTGAATTGGATAAGCGGAAGAGAACGGATGGATGGATGGATGGATGGATGGATGGATGGATGGGTGACTAACAAGCTTTAAATCACTTGCGTTAAGAGGAACAACTCATAATGCAGCAGTCGCTGTAGAAGGCTGTAGTTACACTGATACACTCTCCCCTCAAAAAAGAATAATTAAAGGTAGTATGTGGTTTTTTTCCAGGGAGGTAGAGAACTACAATTCACGCCATAGATTTTTTTTTCCATTCATTGATCTTGGGTGCTGTGTAAAAAACACTTAGGCACAGTGCCTAAGTCATATAATGGGAGGGTAAACTTTGCATGCATAATGTTCTGCCAGTAATTTCAATCTTCTGCTTGTGGACATTGATAAGGATGCTTCTGGATAGAGTCAGACATTTATTGACATACCTGAGAGACCATAGGAATACTCTCAACACGGCTCACGAAGTCCCATCAATAGGTTTTTTGCAATAAAATAAAAAAAATGTAAAAGTTAAATCATGATTTACCCCAATGTAGATAGACATGTACAGTAGATCCTGGAAATATTTGGTGCCTTAAAATAGTGCTGATGATTCATAACAGTAGAAAGTAGTAGATTTAAAAAAATCAACTAGTAATCAATAATGCTTACCATCTGATTTGCATAAGTACTGCCGGGAGACTGAAGAAGCAGTATCCAAGCAGAATTTGTATCTAACAGAGCCTTCTTTGAACCGAACTTTTTTTTTACTGCCGTGCTGTGAGCTTGGCATCTTGTCTTGCTTGTCTGTCTTGCTCTGTTTTACCCCGTCTCTCACACTGCTTCCTAAAGGGTCCCCACTCAGTATGACTCATTGACTTCCACCGGCTTCTGCTGGGTCTTCGCCAGCAGAAGCCGGATGTGTCACGAACCCCATCGTTCATCTTTTTTCCATGGATGTCACAGCAGATGAAAATTCAGAAGCAAATGAAACGCCAGTTCACAACACCAGTCATGGTGACCAAGCCAGTGTGGGGGGGGCGGGGAGTCATCTGTGTGTCCTCAACATGTTTTAAAATGGAAGCAAAACATCTGTAAAAACTGCCTGTGAGACCCATCCTTCCCACATTATCTTTATGGTTCTGGTATTGTTTTTGATGCTGATTATAAAGCTGCACTTTAGAACAGTTCAAACCAACTACTGTGGGGTTGTAGTCAAATGCCAACAATGCCTTAAGATGGTGTTTATTCACTCAACCCAAACCTCAGTAGGTTATTATGGTGATATATTCCATAGAGCATATTTTTGTTATCTAGTCTTTGTCAGGCTAAATACATTTTGAACCACTGGGAGACTGGAAGAACAAACCAATCAAAAATAATTTTATTTTTCACATCTGCTTTTCTTATTAATGAACCATTATTGCAGTGAATAATAACCTTAACAAAAGAAAGCACATGTGTGACGGGGCTGTACGTGTGCTGTTAGCAAACACTAATCATCCACTCTATCCTCAGTGGCACACTAGTGACTTGACTGCATATCCCCAGTGGAGATTCCTTCACAACAGCCACCATTAGTGGAAAGAGGAATATGTCCATGAAGGACTGTTCTCTACCTTATGACAGCACATGGATGCTTTCTCTGCATGAGTGGCTGCAGTAACAGTTGAAACAGGTTTTGACTGAACAGGGTCAGGGCTCTGTTTCACTAGTAGCTCTGCCACCACGCTGAAACATTAAGTATTATTGACATCAGCTGCTGTGGCATTCAGAACGTTGGTTGGAGTGAACCATACCGGTAAAGATGTGCACGCGCTGACTTACGTGCATTAATGTGAGGAGGTTGAGTCGAATAAACAACTAACCCCGTCAGTTTTTGTATTGGAGTCACCTCGAATATTATTTTCAATACTTAAACTATTCAGAATTGGTCTTTCATTCCTTTTTACTGGACTATAATCAGGCTTCGAGCCAGCGGTGGATCGGCCGGCGTTGCGCCTTGCTGAGGCACCGTTGCGCCGGGCTGAGGATTTCACCGGCCCAGCGGTTAGTATTAGCTTGCCTATTAGCATTAGCATGCAGGGTATTAGCATTAGCATTAGCATGCTAATGCTAATACCCTGCACCCACGCGCCGTGCTGAAAATCTTTTCTGGCTATACGCATGCTAATCACTATATTTTCTGGCATTTAATATGTAGTTACTTTTAGAAGTTCACGCTGATGCCCTGATCCAGTCGTCTAGATATTTCTTTAAACAAAAGATGCACATACACTCATATAATCTGAGGGTATTCAATAAACAATGGCTTAATAGTTAATGTTCAACAATGAAAACAAACACATACTGTAGAAGTGTTGGGGAAAAATTGCGAGAGAATAGCATCGTGATATTCTGCTTGCCGATATTGTATTGATACAGGGACACCAAATATTGATATTTTATTCAGTAAATTAATATACTCTGGGAATACTATGAACAAGAGGGCTCACCTAACGTTAGCTCGACCCAAAAACCATCCATGCCCAGAGTCGTGCACACTCACGACCACATTTGATGTGTAAGGTGTTGCACAGGTTGCCTTACACAGAAGGAGGCAACCTTTCTGCAAACAGTTGCAGTCTGACTTGGATTGACTGTAGTCTCTCAGAGAGATTGTCAAAGGATTGCAGATAATTGCAGTCTAATTTAAAATGCAGACATGTTGCCATGAGTCTGAATGAATCTTTCCAAATGAGCAAAACTCGAGAGGACCCAACTCAACTGTCTGCCAGCTGCATTATCATCTTATAGAACAGGAAGGTTGCTGAACACAAATATGATAGTTAAATGTGAATTTTTGTCTATGCAGACAGCAACAGATATGTGATTTTTAATGATTTATCACAGTTAATTGCTATATTGTCAGAAACAGATTGCATATAATTGCCAGCTTGAATTCATTTAATGGCAGACTGATAGCATAAATGTTTTTTGTGCAAACATTTATGGAAGATTTTATGCTTGACAGTCTCATTTTGCAGCAATTGACAAAGTTCAAATTCGGGAACATAAATTACAGTTGACAAAGTTTACTGGAAAACTCAGGATATTGCAAAATCTTTAAAATCATGGTAATATCATATTTTAAGTGAAGTATTGTGATAATATTATATTGCTGGGTGTCTGGTGATTCCAACCTCTATTATGCATATATATGGCCTCTGCAGCTGTTTTTATATACCTCTGCCTTACAGATAAGATTTTATTTAGTATTGCTTTGTACCACTCATTTGATGTAGCCGATCTACAATTCTGTTATATCAGGAAAAAAATTATTATTTAATTCCATTTGTACTGCAGTGTTTGCAGTTTGTGTCCAAATCATAGCAGTTTAATGTGCTGCCCAACCTCTAATTAGAAAATAAGCTTGGAGGAATGCAGCATTGGAATCCTTTTGCAACATGAGACATAATGATTGGAAGGCTCCATCATAAAGCTGCTGTATTGCCTTGGGTTTTTTAGTGATTTTTCAGTGACGGGTTGACAGATTTTCCCACAGTTCCAGGGTGCTGAGATGACTGTGGTTACGGTACTTTGCTAGTGTCTCGTTGAAATAGCCAGAGGACAGTGTGCGACCACACAGAGGTAAGAATGCATGCGGTCGTCACTTAGATAATAACTGGGTCAATGTTGATCTGTTCTACAAAGTATGAAAATTCAGAAAGTTGTGAGCGCTTGCAGACATAGTCGGGATTCTCAGAAGAGCAGTATAAAACATGAATACAGTTTATTATTGAAAATAAGTGATAACAGAAGTGAAGTCATCATATTTCAAAAGGCTCCACCGAGACGGGCTTCTTATTTTTTTAAGCCTGAACAGTGAAATCTCACCATATAGAGAAGTCAGCTTCAAAAAATGTGCACTTTTAATGGGGTGTGACAGTGTTACTGTGCCTTGAGTAGACTAATACCTGCAGATTACACCCACAGTGTAGTACAGTAAACATGAAAAATGTGTCGCTGCTGCATTACACATGGAATCAGAGGTGATTAAATTGTGTTATTACAGAATGTTGTAGGGCTTTCTCCTTGTTGCAAGTGAAACCAAGTAGATGTGCAACAATTCCAAACACTCGCAGCTCTTTTATTGAACTTGCTGAGTAATAGCTCAGTAGAAAAAAACAAGTGAACTCTTAAATTTAGTAATTCAACATATATAGCAGTACCTTTGTACTATATCTGTGGTGGTGTCCCTATATGAGTGTAATAAATGCTTCCACTGTTATTTTTTTCCTGTTTGAAAAAATGGTGCTGAAGACATTTTGAGCAGATGACTCGTGTGTGTGTACATGAAAATTTTCATTAAACGTACTCTCTCACTTGGGAACGACTTGAGTTTCTCAAGAATAAAAAAAAAAAAGAAACTGACTTTCTCAGATGACTTACATTTCCGACTTCTAAATTTCCCAGGGTTTTTACGCCTGACAAATTTATTCTGGTAGTGCAGCTCACAGGCTTTGTAGCAGAACACTGAATGAACTATAGCTCCAACACGCAGCGTATACCGCCTTCGTTCTTCCTCAGGCAGAATTTAATGAATTGCAGCTTGACTGGTTGTTATAATCTGGTGGTCAACCAAATGAAATGCACCGGTAACTATCCATAACAAATCATGGCAAATGCAGTGATTTTTCTTTTTGTTATACATATCATCAGCACGGCTACCTTGAAATACATTTTCCACTAATGAAATGAAATGCATGATAATGAAACACTTAGACACACATCAAAAATCCTATTACTTTTATAATAATGAGGCATAAAAGCAAAAAAAAAAAAAGCATTATGCTGCTGAAATTCATCAAAAACCTGTTTTCTAAGTGCCTGGATTAATGGCAGTGGAAGTGTTCCCTCTTTGTGGATGTCTCTGGAGATGCTTGCTCTAAGAAACAGGGATGTTGACTCTCTGGAGGCTAGCCCTGTCCCAGTGTCTATTTTTATAGGCCAGCCTCTGATTGGCTAATAAGGTGTGTATGTGTGGAAGCTAATGTTGTGTCATAAGGTGCCTCGGTGCCATCTGTCGCCCTCAGTGGAGCCGTTGTGTAGCCCGACCACGCCTTGTCAGTCTGTCTCAAAGAATGCAGAACACAACCTTGGGCTTTCCTTGCTCTCTCTTACTGACAGCTACACTATGAACATGATGGGAACGCTTGTAAAGAAACTCAAGGAAATAAAAATAATACATTTCAGGTGGAAAAAGAGCCTTTTTTGTTGTTGTTGTTGTTCATTTGAGCAGATTTATGTGGTGCGATGAAGTGAGCTGAATGTTAATGCTCAATATTTTCTTAAGCATGTGTGTTAGCTCTTTGGATTTGTATAGGAAGGAACGACTGGTGTTAAATGCCAACAGTAACCATGGACAGATTTCTTAGCAGGTGTAGTAACAGGTTGTTCGTGAGTCACTGCTTGTCTAGTCTATGCGTAGAATACGAACTTCTCTGACTATAAGTGCTAAACATCTGAATCACAACATTTGTGTTAGAGTCTTGGCTGACTCAAGGATAACACAAAGCAGATGACTTTACCAATGCTGACTGATCGTGACTCGTCATAACCGTCTTTCTGCCTGAACCCAAACCTTTCCATCAAGCCCCAATGTACGCTAACAGCACAGCTGTGTCTGAAAAGTCTTAACTGGTGTTGCCTATTCACATGTAGCATGACAACATCTCTAATTAGTCAGCCACTGGAAATATTTTGGAAGAGTATGGCAGTGTTGCTTAAGAATGCTAATGGCCTGCTGTTATGGCTTAGCACAATTAGATGTGGCATGGATTAATGAGGGACATCAGGGATGGCCTTGAATAACAGATAGCATGCCACTGGAGTACAAACCGCGTCCTTGTCAGAAAGCATTCTGCAACTTCAGAAGTCTGAATCCTGCGATAAGAATTCAGAGCATGACCCTGGGCAGGACTGGACAATTAAAATAATTTTATTTTCAATTACCATTCTCGCTTCCAACGATTATGATAAGATAATTGAGATAAAGCGATTATTGTGCAGCATTCCTCTGGCAACGATGCTCTCGTTTTGCTTTGAGTTTTAATTCCAGCTGGCCAGTTTTCTTAGTAGTGATGGCTCTTGTCTATCCCAAGCTAATAGATTCAGCTATTATTTGGTTTTATGTATTTATTTAATAATTTAACTATTTTTAAAGTTCAAGGAAATCATCCTTGGTTAAAAAGGTTATTAAAAAAATTAAATAAATGCTTGAAATTTTAAGAGTATTTGTGTTGAGTAAATGTATTGGCCAACATGTGTAACTGTGATTAGGATTTTTGCCATAATCAAACTAACCCCCAAAAACAGTTCTTTATTTATGTTTATTGTGAGTGTTGTAGCACTATTACCTCAGAGTATAAAGTATGTTTTTCATACTTCTCCTGTCCATGTATTTCCTGCGGCTGCTCTGGTTCCCAATCACTCACATGCACATTAGATATCAGGATCCCCTTGTTAGTGCCCCTAACCAAGGTACCCAGTTCAGAACAGCAGTTGTCTCCAGTGTACTGTGGTTTAGTTGTAACCGTCTTAGAATGAGTCACATTTTGAGGAACAAATTTCAAGCATTTTGTTTTTAATTGGTGAAACAAATGAACGCCTTTGTCATCACTCTTGTGTTGTGATGATGGAGTTTTATTCAGGAGGTCAGTTTTTCAGTTGGGAAATACAGTGTTTGCACATCAGAAAGGTGAACTGAACTGAAGGCATTTCAGTGGAGGCTGGTTAGCAGGACGGGGAGAGAGATCCTGTGCATATGGATTCTATAAGAGGCGGAAACATTATGCTGCAAAAATCTGGTGTCGCAGGAAGCTGTTGACAGTTTGGCTTAGCGTCTCAGAATAACATATTATATCAACATAGGGTTATACAGCCTTTCTAAGTGCAGTAACTACCTTGAAATTCAATGTGCAAAACGAGTATTTTTAACCCGTATTTGACAATGCTGTCAGAAGAGCATCTATGTAATATTGCCTTTTACTTTACTGGTGCTATGAAAGTGATAAAATGTAAAATATTTCATTATGTTTGACTGATGTTGCGAAATTATTTTCTACTTCACTTTTCACTCAGCTGTATTGCGGTTTCTGCTTTACGTGAGTGAGCTGTGAGAAATACCTATTCATTTTCAGTGCTGTTTCATATTCTGGATCAACTGAGGAACGTGGTGAAAACGTCAGTAATGCACTGAACAGATAGAGGCTTTGATTTCAAGCTTGATCAGTCACTTATGTATTCACTATGCAGACTGTTGTCTTTAAACTGGTGTTTGGCTGGTTAATCATATTGTCAAGTGGGAAATAACAGCTTAGCAGTTTTTTTTAAAAGCCATTATTAAAACTGCTAATCAGAAACCTGTTTGACACATAGCCGCTGTTCTGCTTTGGTTTGATTGGCTTAGAGTAAGAGAAAACGTTTAGTGGTCAGCAGGGACGTAATCTGAGGACAGGAGAAGTCAGCTGAGGCATCATCATCTTGGCCACTGTGGTGGTTGACCCTTGTTTATTTACTGGCAAAGACAAATTTTACTGGCATTTGATACTTGGCAGGTGTTTGAGACTCTGTATAGAAGGCGGGACATTGCTATGTGATTGACTGCTGGTGGGTGATGTCCAAATGCTCAGCTGCAGCCAACTGTTTCCATGCCAGCAAGTGAGGCAAAAGAGGCGACCACGATGAACATTGTCCAATATTTGTCTGGTTGTGCGATAGGTTTGAGCTCCTGGCGTGCGCTTTTTCCACCTGCTATCAGCTCGCACATGTGATTGTCCTTGTCCTTGATGGAGACATGCTCATGCCAGTTTTTATTTCCATTAGTGCTTTAATCCAATTACTGTGTGGTCTGCCCTAATCTCTGAGGAGTTTGCGACACCTCCCCTCCGTTCATAGATAACTCCAGAAGTGGCTGCACACACTGTGTCATCCTACACAACATAATGAGTACTCAAGTGCTGCTCTGCCTCTCTGCCCTGCCCCTGGCTCTGTCTGGCTGTATCCGAAATGGTGCATTCCCTCCTATTGATCCTCTTCCTGGTGGAGTCGCAGGCAGGCTTATCCGGCTCGTCCCAGCTTGTCTGCCTTCTCAATGGACACACAGAGGGAGCTGTGTGCATGTGCCAGGCTTTGGGGTTCTGTGTAGTCACAGGCATCTTGTGGCTGAGTGGTCATTTTGGCTCCCTCCCTCCAGTCCTCCTACCCTCGCAGTCACCCCCCCCCTCCCACCCGTTACATTAATTATTAGCAATATATGAAAATATGCCCAGTTAGCACAGCCTTAGTGTTTTATTTTGCTAAACCTTAATGGCTTTCACTCAAGTAGCAAGCAGAGCGAATGCTTTCAGGGGCGTGTGTCGTGACTAGCACCATCGGGGGAAGTCACTGGAGAAGCACTGTAATGATTAATCTGTAAGAATGAGCTTCTTTTTTTTTCTTCTTTTTTTTTTGCATCAGGCCGTTGATTCATCGTGTTTGCAGAGATGTTAACATTTCAGTCATTGTTCATGTTACACAGGGTCCCTATTCTTGGGCATAGTTGGCACCCAGGAGTCAGACTGTAAATAAAAAAAAAAATCTTTGCAAAGTCCCCAGTATTCAGCCTCCAAGAATCTTTCCATTTCACTGATTATGCATGTCTTTTTTAGACATAGTGACAGACTGCTCTCTCTCAGTCTTTGCACAGGTTGTGCAGCTCTGCTGGAGCTCTAAGCTGGATGAAAATCAAAGTGGGATTTTGGGCATAATTATTTTTTTTCACAGGATCACGTATCTGTTTGTTTGGGATGACAAAACATGTTTATTATGGATTGTTTTGGTTTGTTTTTGCCGAATTGTCAATTTTCTTTTTGATGGGCCACAGCTAATCTGTTTCCTATGTTTAGTTGTTGTTGTTTTTAAAGCCTTCTCTCACCTAATTTTTAAGTGTCCCTGGCAGCACAATGTCTACATTGTCAACGTGGCCTTGCGTCCAACCTTCTAAATACTGATTCATTACAGGAGCACACAGCGTGGCACGATGGGTCACAGACGCTCAGCTCTCCGCCTCCCTGGGCTTTTGTTGTGTAGTGCACAGCTGAGGCAGATGCTGAGGGGCACTCACACTAAATTGCCTGAATGAGGGCAAATTTCTCTTGGCCACTGAAGTGGACTGCACCGTGGCTCACTGAGTCACAGCTTATCTTCAGCACAGAGAGGAAAAGGCATGCTGCTCAGAGAGGCATATGGCCATTAGAGAGAGAAATCATTTAAACTCATATTTTGGCTTCAGTTTGATGTTAAAGATCTCATAGCACCATGGCAGTGTATACCACGACGTGAATTATTATGTGAGTTTTGCGCTTAATTTTTTTTTCCAGCAGACTGTAAAATGAATTTGCGAAGTGTCATGTCTGGGAGCGTTCTACATTCATGTGTAAACCGGGAAAAATAACTTCCCAAATTGAATTTTGCTCATGAATACAGCTGATGAAAATTTCTAAAAACTGAACCAGCGCACTGAAGCACCACGTTATTCTGTCTTTGGTTAAGTCGGTGCTTAATACGTTTTTACATTGCAAAGAGAAACATCAAAAAAGGACCTGTAATATGGTTTTA
>VOQJ01006286.1:27023-37187 GCA_015052665.1 Apistogramma diplotaenia
AAAGACAGAATAACGTGGTGCTTAATACGTTTTTACATTGCAAAGACAAACATCAAAAAAGGACCTGTAATATGGTTTTAAAAACTAACTTGTATAGAGATGATCTTAAACCTGTATTCAAGGTAAATCCTTTTGTTTAGTGAGTGTGAGTGCTACAGTACATGGATCTTTTTTGGCTTTTGACCATATGATAGAGATAATATGACACATAATGTGACTTATATTATAATATTTCAATAGCACAGCCAAACACCTTTCAAACAGTCTCACTTTAACTAGAGATACAATCATCTTCTCTGTGGCAGCTCTGCTTCTGCTGCCTCAGCCTCTTATTTTAATGTGTTTGGCCCTATTATATAACACATAAATATGACGATTACGTCAGTATTCCAAGTGATATTTTCCACTCTCATTTTTTAACACCTAAGATTCCCATAAAAAATAAATCCTGTTTCCTGCAGACTGTGATTGCAGAATATTAAACTTTTCAGATATAATTTATTAATTATAAATTATGAAAGGAATTAAGATGATTTGAAATGTAAGCCTTTTTTTTAATATGTTACGGATGTTACTGGAAAAAGATGTTTTTTGGATTGAAAGCTTTGAAATGGATACACGTAATTAGGAACCAGATTTCTGTGCCGTGGTTCCCTTTGGGTTGACTCGTAAACATTTCTTTTAAAGCTAATGAACAGTGACTGTAAGCTGCTGGCCATCTGTTATTCAGTCTTATAGTTAAAAAGCAATGAACAAATGAGAGACCCCAACTGTCTAAAGCCTTGCAGATATTGGTGCCTGAGACTGGAGATATTATAAGGCAAGCACCAGCTGCTCTTTAGACGTCCAGTGGTTTTATTGAATGGGGACTATATAGAGGATTGACTTTATAGCTCCTTGCAGTATGTGGTTAGCTAACACAGATGCATGCTACCACCCAACGGATCAGCCACTGAAGGCAGTCACGGTGATCAGCTGAAATTGTGTGTGTTGTTTTGACAGCCTCTTCAATGTAAATAGTCACTCCTCTGAGGCTGCACTGCTGCCTCCAATCAGAGGGAGAGCGAGAGAGAAACAGAGCGGGCAAGTGGTGATGTCAAAGTAAGGGGAGAAGGAAGTGGGGAAACACGTTTCCATAGCAACTGGTAGAAATGAGTATAACTGGTTGAGAGGCATGAGCGGCAAGCAAATACTTGCTTCTTCCTTAAAACTAGTAACTCCTGAAACGGAGCACCTAAAGAGCAACGCGCAGGCTGGAGATCTCGGTGAATAAATATGTAGGAACATCAATATCTGTATCTGTATCTCTGAAATGACAGTTAAAGTTGTTACAGTAACATTACAAGCCCCAAACCCGACCCCCCAGTTTTCTGGCTAGAACCCTGCAATGCCTGCTGGCACCTGTACAACAAGCTTCTCCTGAAAGTGAAGCGGCTTCTTCCTTCATTTTCCGAAGGAACCATACCAGCTATCAGTGTCGCCACAGTCCCGACTTCAAAATTCCATCCAGAACTCCATCTCATCTCTAGGAACGTACGTCTCCTCTCTAAAATGAGTGCTGCACTCATTTTTTTTTTTAATAACAGACACAGCACACAAGTCTTGCTGCTTGACCTGAACAAAACAGCCATGAATGAAAAAAGTCTCCGTCAGTCTTCCTGTCAGCAAAGCTGTGGACAGGATGTTCTGTGCAAACAATAATTCATCATGATAAAATTTGCAAGAAAAGGGAGCTGAAACTCATTATCATCTACTGCTGCACTCAACATCAAGGCAGAGGGTAGAGACAGCTCTTCTGGAGTTCACCATGTAACACGAAACTATGTTTTAGGGGTTTTAAGAGTGCTGCCTAAAATTCTTACTTTTTCATATGGCTTTTATCCTTTGTCTTGCAAAATATATAATGTCATTCATTGGTGTTTCAAGCATTAATTTCCAATAAATATTTTATTTGCATGTTGCTATATAGCCCCTTAAGCCTGATGGGGGGGCACCGGCACCCCAAGCTGCTAGCTGCTTTTAAATGCCCATAAAATTGCAACCACATAAGAGAGAGCAATAATTATTTTTGCATATAATACCAGAGGTTTTACAATTGCATATGATGCATTCAACATGTCCCAGAGTCCTGTATCCTTCCTCAAACAGGTTTTCAAAAACCTGTTTGAACATGCGCTTTATCATGTGCATTAGCATGTGCATTAGCATGTGCAGCTATGGCCTTTCCGTAGCTAGCATAATATGTTGATACATAAAACGGTTTTCAATTTCTTTGTGGGTTAGTTAATCTTTTGGCTACCTTGTTTAGTTATTATGGATTTTCTTTATCCATATAATTACAATCAGGGTTGTGAAGGTTCTGTTGATGTATAGTGACTTGAAATATTCCACATGATGCTACTACAGCATGTATGAATGTAGACATATGGTGGACTTTTTGTGTTGTAGGTATTAAAGGGTTAAGGTTTAGAAATTGGTATCTCAAAGCAACATTTAATCTGAATTAAATATGTTTTGTATGAGTGGGGGGCAGGTGGTATGTAAGAGATACAGGTGTTCATTTCAATTGTTAATTATGAATCAAAATGTGCGCGGGAGTTTTTTGTTCCAAAAAAAAACAATTCTCAAGTCACATGTTGAAATGCATAAACAGTATTGCTAGCTGTAGCTTGTGCATCATAATAAACAAATCCAGTGGTGGTTTTGCTGCAGTGACAAATGCAATAATTGAGTTTTGTACTCGCAATAACAAATCAACACCATAAATTGGCCCAAGTTTGCAAATCATTGGCAGCTTTTTTTGCTTGTTGGCATGGGACAAATCATCACTTAACATGGATGAGTCACACTCTTTCAATATATTATAAACAAACTGGCACCATTACTGAGCAAGAGGCTCTTGATTTCTGGAGACAGTTGAATTATAAAATCATCTGCTTTCTGGTTATTTAGTAGCTGCCAATTAAATCCTCTTTGACAGCGAGGCAGTGGCACATGCATTCTTGTTTGTGTGTCTGTGCTGAAAAGCCAAATATGAACAATATAGGCAGAAGAAGATGGATGGACATTATGAACTTTCCTGCCCTAATGGCAAGTGCACCATTTATACGAAGGACATGTCCAATCTTTTGTTTGGTTTAGATCACAGATAGTAAGCAGATGTTTATTACTGTGACTGTCAGTTTGGCAGGCTTAAAGTTTAGGCATTTGAATGTGTGTGCATTTTTTACGCCGGCAGAATAGTTGATGAGCATAATCCCACATGGCAAGTGAGGCGAGTCACGGCTTGGGTCGAGGCTTACTACAACATCCGACAGCCTAGACCGCAGCTCCCGAAGTGTTCTAAGATAACTACAGACGCCAGAGGAAAAGGGCCAGACTCTGCATAAATTCTTATCCATATAGTGTATGTGCCCTTCACATCTTACCAGCTACTTCCAAAATAACAGTGTATTCCTGTGGGAAGCTTAGATTTAAGATATGAGCCATGCTAGAAAAGATGGGTTTATGCTACACGAGGCTATTAAAGGTCCTCGAGCTGCAGCCGCTGATCGTTGTAACCCAAGGACATCAATGTACATAATTTTCATTCATGAAATCCACCCCTTTTATTGCCATCATTACATACATACACACACACACACGGAGCACATGTGCATGAACATGTGCATGTGGTGTAGTGTAATGCCCTATGGCTGTTCTGAAGAAATTGCAAACATGATCCTGAAATAGACACACATACACTAAAGTGATAGCAGAATGTCAAGAAGGATTTCTGCTCGTACAACTCCAGCTACATTCAAATAGATGGCAAAACATGTATTGCATCTTACTGCATCATGCTGTGATCTGCATTGAGAAGCAGCAAATAAATAAACTATGTAACTGATGATATGTTAGTATGAATTTAATTAGATTCATCCAAGACTAAAACACTACTGTGTTGCCAATGACTTACAGAGACATGAATTATTGACACTGCAAGCTGTCTCCTATAGTCATAATCACCCTGCATCCAAATATGACATTGCCCACAGCTACAGAAAATGTTACATCACAAATGAACTGGTAATGTCAGAGCCGTAGTTGTTGTTTGGATACAGAAAAAAACAAACACGTTAGTGTTTTCTTGGTATTTCTCTGCATATTATGGTGCAGTTTTGATTCAGCTATATTTCACTGCTCATAATTGGTTTGTCATTATTTCATGTAAGCAAGACTTTAATTTGCAGCTGAGAATTTGGGCGAGACAGTCAATCCTAAACTTGTTGGCAGCTGATCTTCAAATTCCAACAATATTCTGTATCAGTCAACAACAGCTATTATTTACTGTAATTATCTGGGTTTTTTTCTCCATTGAGTCTGTTTCTTGAGTCAGATTGCAAATTGAATTTTCTTTGAATGCCTTCTGACACACTTGCATTTTAACTTCGTATTCCTGGGTTGTTTATTCCATTATAGGCGGACATGTTCAGGTTGATTTTGATGGGGCCCTCCCCAGTGGGACTTTTCGTGTTCATTTTATGTAAAAGCAATTGAATGCCAAGTTGAACTGCAGGGAAATTATATGTTTCCTCAGAACTAGGTCATTCTTTCCTACTTGAATTGTTTATTTCTCTGTAGGTCTCTCATTCAGTCTATTGTTGGGGGCTTTAACAGCTAGGAAACATAACACAGGTTTGGGAATGTTACTGCTATATGAATATAAGTTTTTTGAGCCTAAGGTTAGGTTTGCCAATTAGAGGTACATGGCACCTTCTGATACTCTCCAGGCCAACTTATGCTCTCCTCGTTTTTAGGTCGTTGTTCAAGCTTCAGTATTAAACAGAGAATCGCTCTCACTCTTTTGCCCATTACTCCCAACTTTTTTTTTTTTTACTTGCAAGCACTTTCTGCTAGTGAATATCCTGTTTTTACTGTTTCTTCCTGTACCAAAGACACATTAAATGTGACAATATTCAGGAAAAAGCATATTGTAAATTATTTATCGTCAGTCTGGTTTTACTTGTCCTATCAATACAATTTAAGAGCTGGTATATTGTTGTATTGACTCTCAGTAAGGCTGCGCTTTGCCTCTATGTCATGTTAAATTGGTAATTAATCATTTGGAAATGTCAGCGCAATGCCGACTCTGTAGGGTTAAATTGGGGGAATTCATGGGCTGAAAATGCCTTTTAAAACACCACCATTTAATCTTCCACACCAAACACATATATATAATTTGTACATATTTCAATACCATACATGTGGACGATCTCCAGAATGAGTGAGACAATAGCAGATTTTTATTTGGCACAAGCTGCTCAAGTTGCATTGTCGGTTTATTGTTTGACTGTTACTCCATGATGCTTCCATGTTGCACACTGGGTGGGGCAAAGTCGGGTGACAACACACATGGTAATATGTTTTAACGGGGACAGTAGATAGTGTGGGGAATATTAACAATTTAAAGGCAAAAAACTGAAATAACCGACATGGGCAAGGTTGCGTTGATGAGATGTTTTGAATGTTGGTTTTGATTTACTTTTAATTAATTGCCCAGCCCTATTAGCAGTTACCCAGTAGCCACATTAGCCATCTGTTATCATTAGCCATTAGTTATCATTAAGGCAGCTGTTAGCAGCTGTGGCAAGTAATAAAATGGCGTTAATGTGGGAGCTTGTCGGCAAATGTTATCAGTCCTGGCCCTCTGTAACATTGAAAGACAATGTTAATTTAACAAAATGACACAATTATTTGTGTCTAAAAAGTGTTACGTTTCTTTTAAAGTCCCAGTCTATCCCTCCAAAGTCACCAGAAACACAGACTGTCTCACACAACCCAAAAATCATCCTTTTTTACTTATTTTTTGTTTTTGTGCTACCTGAGAAAGTATTTAAAATGCTTAAGGAAATGTAACAATGTTGTAACAATGCTTCTCTGCAATAAATCTTGTGTATTTCCCCTTAAATGGTGCCACATTTGTAAGACATATTTTATTTGTGGTTGGGCAGCAGTGTGTAGTCTGTGCCCATGAAAAACTTGCCAAATCGTCTCTCCAAATGCTAAACAACTATTGACTTTTGTTTTGAGCTTCTGATATCCCAGGTGCTTAGAGCCAATCCCAATGCAGACAGATAATAAGATTCCTCAACCAGTGGCAATCCTATAACTCCACAGTCTGGGACTGAACCTTATCCTAAGATGACAATGCTTGCCCCTTGAGATAGAGTACGCTCAGGGATTACCTCCAGAATTTTGGAGTGGAGAGGATGGAGTGGCCTGCCTGCAGTCCTGACCTCAACCCCACTCAACATTTGTGGGATCAACTTGGATGTGCTGTTCATGTTGCAACATGATGCTGTTTGAAGAATGGGATCCCGCCCCACAGCAGTGTGTGACCATGAGGTGACGGAGCCAGGCTGTTGTGGTTTGTCAAATGAAATACCAAATAATTGCCAATATGTCTTCTTTCTTCAGATTTCAATCATCAAATCCAATTAACAACACCAAACAAGAGTCAATAGCACAATAAGCTGTTTGGGCACTGGCAGAGAAGATTTGGCAAGTTTTTCATGGACACAACCTCTGCTGCTCAACCCACAAATGCATTTTCCTTGCAAATGTAGCTCCTTTTAAGGGGAAATAAACAGACTTTCAAATGTGCACAGTGATCAAAAAACGTTTTAATCAAAGTAAAATTAAACTTCTGGGATATTGATCTGGTCAGCTATGTAGTAGTGGGGGTTGTTAATCAGCTTCACCTGCATTGGTGTTACAACAGGTGCACTAGAGGGACTGTTTTTGGCCTTTGGCTAGGGTCAGTGTCGCTACTGGTAGCATGATACGTGGACCCTATAAAGATTACACAGGTAGTCCATTTCATCCTGTACGGCACATCAATATGGGCAGTTGCCAGAAGGTTTACTGTCTTCCAGCACAGTCTCAAGAGCATAGAGGAGATTCCAGAAGAATGGCAGTTACTGTAGGAGAACTGGACAGGGCTATAAAAGGTCCTTTACCCACTTTTAAGAGCAGGATCTGCTCCTTTGTGTAAGGAAGAACAGGATGAGCACGGCCAGCACCCTCGAAAATGATGGTCCAGCAGGCCACTGGTGTTTGTTTGTGTTGTTCTAATTGTTTACTGTTTATTGTTTGCCTACCCAACAGTGGAGACATCTCTGTCTGGACCATCGTGATAGATTAACCGACCCACAGACCATAACTGTTACTGCTGGAAATGTGGTGCAATACTGCTAAAAATAGCCTCTTAAGGTAGGGAACTAAAAAAATATCAGATTTATCTGTAAACCATGCTTGAAATGTATGGTACAGGCAAAAATTATTTTCCTGCTTCCCCTTATCTGCAGTTCTACTCCTTTTAAGTTCTTTGATATGGTGATCCAGTCTAAGCCTACTTCAGAATGGATTGTTCACTAGGGATTCAGACAGCGTGTCCTAATAATTACCTATGGTGTGGCAGCTTCCCAATCTATTCTGCATCACTGTGGTTTCATAATGAAACTAAAAATATTTATTCCCTTTTCATAATAACATAAAGAGCATATTTCACTCACTGTAAGCTATTTATTGTGGCGAAGAGCTTGCCATCAAAATATTTGCAATATTTGTTTCCCATAGAATCTGATTGTGTGGGGAAACAGATGCATATTAAATTTCTAGACCACTAATTTGCTTCTCTTCAATTGTGCCACCCCCCTGCTTTGAAAGAGTTTTTGCCCTTTAACAAGACGAACTACAGTAGCTTGTTAGCCTCACTAATGTATGAAAAGTGAGCTGCTCGTTGGAGAGCAATTACCCTGTCTTCATAAGTCTCGGCGAAGAGGAGCGGTTCTGCCTTCAATCCGAGAGAACCAATTAGTGCTTGGCCTACAGAACAATTTCATTTGGAAAACTCTGACTGTGCAGGTGTGTTGCTGCTGTATTTGAATACCCAACAGAACGAGGAAAAAAACAGCATTTATTGAGTGGAAGGGACGAGTATATGGCATCATGTCATAAAATTCCCCTTTGGGAACTGAATTTCAGCTTACTTCAGTAGTTTGGCATGGTTGTTTTTAATAGGAAACGCAGCATTGTGAAGTATACTGAGGCTTTAGAGCCTGGCGTACTGCTTTCTGACTTTGTGATAGTAATTCCTTGCGTACAACTGGGTGAGTTGGATGAAACGTATATGTGATTTCTGTCATTACTCACCCAGTTTGCATTCTATTAGCAGGTTAGCAGTTATCATTACTTGAGCAGGTTTTTGGGGAATAGGTTGTTGACTTACTGACAGGTGTCTGTACAGTTAGTCTACAAGCCTTGTTCTAGATGGGATAGTTGGTAGTGGGGTTTTTTCAGGTTGTTGTAAGACATGCATGTTTTCTCTTCAAACACACTGCAGTGATAAGCATTTAGTGTTGAGTTCTATTCAAAGGGAATGAACAAGTGGTTTTGCTATTAGATTTCAGTGGCAAGCAAACACACAGGGACACCGCTACAGTATGTTACTCACTGTGCTTGGTGCTAGATGCTAATGATGTTGGTTACTGTAATGTTCCTGCTTTGTAATGTAAAATCACCAGCTGCCCCACATCCCGCCCCTCTCCCTAATGGCCCCCTCACCTCCCTAATCCTAATACTGGATCTTTTTTTTTTTTTTTATCTGAGGGAGCTTATTCCATTCAACCTTTGCTGGATTCTTTATTAAGCATCCCATAATGGACTTATCATTTTATTTGTGAACACTTTTTTTTTCCTGCTGCTGAATTGTGCTGTAATTATAGCACTTTACATTTCTTGGCACGTTACCACTTTCCATTATGGTTTCAGGCATTTTTATGCATGTGTCATGCTTTAGGATGTTTTGACTTATATTACTTGGCCTTGGCTGGAAACTATTGTTTATTCAAAATCCTTTCAGACACTGAATGTGATAATGGGCTGTACAAATAAACTTCTCTTGACTTGAATAATCATCACTGGCATGCCTCCTCTGCAAATTAGTTGCCTGTTTGTTTGAGTAAATAAATAGAACCCGTTCTCATTCCCTTAGTCCAATTAAAACGAAATTCATAAACCTTTTTTTTGTAAAATTAGCATAACGTTTTGTTTTTTTTATTAGACACTTGTATTTAAAAATAATGACGAGCATTGATGTCGGGATTTGACGTTCCATCACTTTGAACATCAAACCCTGCTGACAAAACAGGCACATTTAAAAATACAACTTTTAGAGAACTGAATAATACAATACATTATCAGTCAGATGGAAAATTAGCAAACATTTTCTTTAGTTCAGATTTAGTCTTGTCTCAGTAATTATATGATGTGTGTCTTAAAGTTTGGGTAATAAGCTGGAGTGATTAATAGTTCAACACTAATTATTTAATACCTTTTTAGGCAAACATTTCCATAATTTCTCATACCCTCCATTCAAATAAAGATATTACTGTAGCTGTTTTCCTTGGGGTCTTTTTTATTTGAATTTATAGTTGTATAGTTTGAGTAAATCTAAAATAAATTATTATAATTATGATTTTAAAATCTTGTTAATTGTTGCAAAATTATTGTAACGGGCAAACAATTGCTCTAATTGCAGGAATTATTTAATCTCTTTCGCCTTGAATGGGACTCCACTGAAGGAAAATGTCACTTTATAGGAAGACTTGAAACAGATTGACTAAAATCAAATTAATATTTACCTGGTCGCTGCACAAGTTGGCAATATAGAAATCATTCCACCTCTTTGCTCCAGACAGCTTTATTTAAACTTATTGTCCTCTTTCTGTGTCAATCGATGCCCCTGCGTGCACCTTCTTGCCCTGACCTTTAGTTTGGTACATGTTCATACAGTCTCATTTCAGGGATTTCAGGTCCATCTAGACACATTTCTTACGCATCCCCTGCAACCCTGACTGCCCCCCCCTTGGGAGGTTCTACAGGAAACAAGTCACACTTTGTTCTAATTAAGCACAAAGTGTTTCAGGGCATAATTCTTTTAGTGTCAGATGATACAAAATCTCTCTTTTTCATCCAATCTTTGATGAAGTGCAGGCTCTGACTGAGAGACACTGCATTCATCTTACCAGGCAGCATCAGTTCTAAAAATTATATAGTATTTAAAAAAAAAAAAAATTTTTATATTGGGGGTAAAAAACGGGGACCAACAAAAGAAAAAAA
>VOQJ01006286.1:39913-53016 GCA_015052665.1 Apistogramma diplotaenia
CCCCCCCCCCCCACCACACACACACACACACACACACACACACACACGCACACACACACACACACACACACACACACACACACACACACACAGAGTACATAGTATTTTATTGACTGCTCAAGGGCAACACATTATTCTTTCTTTTCAAGTGAGGATGGATTTTTCATCAGTTCAATAAACGGTCGGAAGACCATTAGAAGGCTGCTTAATGATCCTGTCTGTTGTGCAGTTCTTGTGAGTAATGGATTTTATTTTCCATGAATGCCAAGCATCAGCAAATGTCCGTCAGAGATTAAATTATTTTTCTAACAGAACTTTTCTGTTATTTCAGGACCTGTTTGAGACTGTTATTAGATGTGGTCACCCATTGCATATTAACGGTGATATACGATATTGTGTACAGCAGAGTTGCAGCTTCCTTTGAGTGAACATTTGTCCTGGCTTGTTAGAGAGGCACTTGATGATTTTTAACTGTAGCACCAACTTGCAGCAGTGCCACAAACTCCCACAGCCAAATTAAAGAAGCTACTGAAATATCTGCACTGGTTATGCACATGCCAACTTCTGGCATCACAGGAGCAAACTTTACATTAAAAGTTTTATGATCATCTCAAAATATATGCCGCGCATTATAGCTCAAATGGCTTCATATGTTCAGCCTGGATGAGATGGCTTCATAGCTTTCCAATTTGAAATCAAATTCTGTAACTTGTGACCTGTTTAAGGCTGTAAGGTAACAGTTCTGCTTCATTCTATGTCATAAAAAGCTCTCAGCAAATTCCATTAGCCAGTGAGTTGTAGAAATGGCTTGGCTAGATGCTGCTTCAGTTCTGGCGGCTTGAACAGTGAGGGCTGCCTGGGGAGATTGTTTAGGGTGATAAGATGAATTGGTTTTTGTTTTTTTTTGGTCGGCTGAAAATTGTGGTTATAGGAAAAATTGTTAAGCATTTGATCATTTTCAGTTGTGAATTATTGGCGTGGAGAGCACTACATTAAAGCTACTGTTTCACCAAAATGCGGTGCCATAAGCGAGCAATCGTACAGAGTGGAAGAGCTTTAATGAAACTTGTTATATCACGCAGTGAAAAATGTGTTTTGTGTTTTTTTTTATTCCAGAAAAAATCACCTTTACAAACGCTCCCACACCCCAAGAGTTCACCGAAGGAGACAATGCCAACATTATTTGCGATGTCGTCAGTTCGCCTCCACCCACTGTCCTCTGGAAATACAAAGGGGCAAAAATACAGATGGAAAAGGATGGTAAGAGATTTATGAACATTGTGAAATTAATATCTCAGTTTCACTTGATTTGGTGGTTGGCTGCTATCATCCCTTACAAAACAAAATGAATAATTAACGAGCGGGGAATAAGATGATTTCCGTTTATGTTACCGTTTCCACCACGTTGACCGTTACATCTCAGCGTGCTATAAGGATAGCTTGCTGGAAACACAAGAAGCTTGATGTGAAAGAGGAAGGCAACAGTGGTCCCGGTGGTAATCGGAACACTCGGGGCACTGACGACCCCCCCACCACCCCCACCCAAACTGGGAGAGTGGCTGCAGCGGATTCAGGGATCTCTGTCCTACAGTATAATACACGCACACACAGATCTACACAGTTCCTGGTGTTACAGACATGAAATGACTCATCCCCTGCTTCTGTCTCCAGGGTTTGCCCTGTGCTTTGAAAGTAAAAAATTAATTTGATTTTGAATTTGAAAATACAATTGACTCTGTTATTCACCCTTGACACTGAGCAATATAATAATGTGTATGGCAGTGTTGTTATTGCTCACTGAAAAATAACAACACACACTTATGTGTGGGTTGTAATAGTATTTTGGATTATTATATGATTAAATTTATTCGGTTCACATTTCATCCCAGACTGAAGGAGTTCATGTGGGCTTTTCGTCAGATTTCTCTTTCTCTGGAGCAGCTTTTTGGAAATATGGGCTCTGAATTTGATGAAGTTGGGATAATATTATAAAATGAGCCCTAAAAGGATTTGCTTTTCTGACAGACAAAAACATTACACATATGTCCCGCGCAAACATTTTTAAAGCTTTGTTTTCACTGATCATATCACTGCCTAAGATGTTAAAGTTAAGCAAATTGTCTCTTTTATGTCTTAATTCATTCAGACAGGAGTTTGTTTTTTATTTCATGGTTCACTCACTTGTTTTTAAAACTACAGCTGTTTATCACCCAGCACTTAGCGCTGTTATTAACTTGCCAAATACGCACGCCTGAAGATTCATTTAACCTCTGCTTCCTTCCAGTTCGGTTTAAAGTGCTGAACAACAATCACCTTCAAATCCGTGGCATAAAGAAGACGGATGAGGGCTTGTATACTTGCGAGGGTCGCCTGATGGCGCGTGGCGAGATTGATCTGCGTGTCATCAAGGTCGTTGTGAATGGTTAGCAGCCCTCTCTTCCCCTCACGCTTTTTTCCCCTCTTCCTTTTTGTTCTTGTTTGAATATTTTGTGTGCGGCAGGTGTCCCATGACGCTTAAATAAGCTGTAGATCCTCAGAGGCGACCGGGCTCAGCATCAATGTGGAAACAGTTGCCCAGAGCAACCGTGTATCAAAGATGTTTCATGCTAATGAAGTCTGTTTCCTGTAACTTCTGAGCCTAGCAAATGAGTGTGCCTAAAATAAGCATTTTGAATTTGTCACGGCTTCTGTTCCTGTTTTCCCTCTTGCTGCGTATCTTTATATCTAAAGCTATAGTATGTGTTGTATATGTGTCTGCCTATTTAAAAATCTCCTTTCTATATCTTAGTGCTCCCAACAATCAGGATATGGCAGACAGAGGTAAATGCCACAGCAGATGTTGGGCAGCCTGCCATCCTGACTTGTGCTGTTGATGGCTATCCTGAACCCATGGTGACCTGGACAAGGTAAACCTAATAAAACATTTTCTGTTGCATGTGCTTGTAAAGCCATTAAGTACATTTTTTATACATTTTTTGTTGATGCAATATATACTCTTAGTCATTTAAGTAGATGCATCATGGTAGTACCCAGCTGAACCCCCTTTCTGCCTTTGTGGCATTGATTCAACAAGGTGCTGGAAATATTCCTCAGAGATTTTGGTCCATAGTGCTGATTTGTTGGCTGCACATCCATGATGTGACTCTCCTGTCCCACTGCATCCCATCCCGGGTGCTGTGCTGGATGTTGGTTGCACTAAATTCTGACCCTACCATCTGAATGCTGCAACAGAAACTGAGACTCTTTAGACCAACATTTTTCCAACCTTCTGTTGTCCCATTTTGGTGAACCCGTGTGAATTGTGGCCTCAATTTCCTGTTCTTAGCTGACAAGAGTGTCACCGGATGTGGCCTACTGCCGCTGTAGCCCATCTGCTTCAAGTTTGTGACATTCATGCCTTCAAAGATGTGTTTTCTGCATGTGTTTGAGTTACTGTTGCTTTTCTGTCAGCTTGAAGAAATCTGCCCATTCGCCTCTGATCTCTGACATTGACACCAGGTTCACACAACAGTTCATTTTCACTCAAAGAACTGCCACTCACCGGACTACTGGAAAGCCTAGAATTGGTTGTGCGGGGAAATCCCAGATCAGCAGTTTCTGAAATAGACCAGCTTGTCGAACAGCAACATTTACACTGTGGTCAGAGTCACTTAAATCACCTTTCTTTCCCATTTTGATGCTTGGTTTGAACTTCAGCAGGTCATCTTGTTCATGTCTGCATGCTTAAACGTAGTGGCTTGGTGCCATATGATTGGCTATTTAGATATTTGTCTTAAATGTTTCATTTTACATTTTAGCAGCTACGTCAGAATGTGTTTTGAGCTCGCAATATCAACGTCCTAATGTTTAGCAGGTGTATTGATTATCACACCGACCACCTCGGTCGCCATGCTAACGTTTGCTAATTGGCATTAAACACAAAGTAAAGTTGAGGCTAATGGAAATGAGATCAGTTTTACAGGTAGCAGATTATTACTGTACATCCTGGGGGCAACATATATGCATGCAAGAAAATTTCATGGCAATTCATTCAGTAATTGTTAAGACATTTCACTCTGAAGCGAAACACATTTTTATCTGCAGTCAAACAGATGTTTGAGTGTGAACCTCACTGAACGGGGGAATGATCGATTGGCTCAACAACATTTCAATCCATAGAACCGAGCGGTTAGAAACACGAGTTTCAGCTGTGTAAAAGGCAATTGTTGCAAACACCACAAATGACTTCCACGTGGCACCGGGAGAAATAAAAGCTGGCAGCAACCGACTAATGAGGCAGGACTAATCAAAAATAATGAGCTCGGTCGTATATGTGTCTTTAAAAATAAGCAAAAAATTAATTGTCTAACTTGAGATTGTTCCGTGGATTTTTTTTTAAAAAACAAAATTGATTAATTTACAGTATTATTTTCTCGTGGTTGAGAAATGGCAGCTTCCAGTCACTAACCTGTAGTCTGAATAGTATACTAGATATAGTCTCCTGGGTCACTTGTTTGCAGAGAAAAGCTTTATGATCATGTTTTTTTGGAAGATCTTGACATGTGGTTATGGTAATAAATGAGTTTTAGTCTCAGTGAACATATCCATACAGTAATGTGACGGGAATGTTATTGGCTCTATGCACCACCTCAGTCAAACTAAAGTGCTTTTGCTGTTGTGCGTATGCAGGTTATTCTAGATATTCTACTAACTGATTTATTCATTGCAATAGGATATTTAATCACAGGGTATCAAAGGAGCATGTAAACAGTGAAACATGAGGACTAGCGTGACAACAATAGGCACATTATTCGGTGTATCTGAATGCAGCCATTGATAGGCTCCTGCTTTGTTAAACCGTTGCTGTTCATCTTTTTTTTCAGTGCTGCAGTTAACTCTGCAGAAAACCTAGATGTGGGGTCAGGGGGCTGTTCAGGAGCCAACAGTGGGCCTTTTCATCATTTATACTTCACTAGGACAGAATAAAAATAAATGAGTTTTTTGTTGACTGTAAACAGCAGATGTCTAAAGGAGTGTCAAAGACAAATATTCTGTTTATAGAGCGTGAACATTTTTCGTTCATCTTTTTTTTTAATACTTGTTTTTTCAGTTTGCAATTTGATGATTATAAAACTACTGTTGGTTGGTCTACTGTAGCTACAGATGTAGCTATAGATGGACAGACAGATTTATTTTTTTTAGAAGGAAGGAACATGAAATTTGAAATTCTGATCAAAGTAAATCTTGGAACATGCTGCGACTGAAGAAGGGTGTGTGAATACGTTTGGATAACCGGGTTTAACACTCGTGCTTTCCGCAGGAACGACGTGAACCTCGAGGCAGGAGAGAAGTACAGCTTTAATGAAGATGGCTCAGAAATGACGATGATGGACGTGACCAAACTGGATGAAGGGGAGTACACCTGCATTGCCAAGAACAAGGCTGGAGAAACCGAAAAGGAACTCAGCCTGAGAGTGTTTGGTAAGACAGATTGTTTTGTATATTTTACATGAACGAAATTGGAATTATAAAATGTTCCAAGCGTGTGGGAACGAGGTATACGAGTATGTAGGTGGGGGAAGAACAATAGTATGGTTTTGTGTCTGTTTTCTAAGGCTTTCAAGATAGGTTGTTTCGGTGTGGGTTGTGATTGTTTCACACTGGGATGAAGCCTAAGGATTTAGAGAGCAGGCCAAGTGGGATGAGCTCAGCTGAAATCACTGAAGTCCTTTTTTTTTTTTTTGCTTCCCTTTGTTTTTGCCCACTAGGTTTTCTTGTCACTTCAGAGTGACCACAGTTTAAATCCCAGTTACAGTATCAATGCGTGTCATATCGGTGAAATAGCTAGAGGAGTTTATTTTCTAAATACAGAGAGCCACAGTCCTGTGTTTCCTGTGATGCCCCAGCATCTCTCTTGGAGGAAATTATAGGTGGCAATCGAAGAGTTGAATTAGATCACAGAGTTGAAGACACCTGGAGCACCTTTCCAGAAAGCAGGTTCATCAACCTCTGAGTTTGACTGTAAACTCCGAGTTGATTAACACCGATTACCTAATTTTATTCAGCTGTAAGCTGACGGGGACAAAAAGCAGGTGGTAGAAACTGAAGGTAAAAATATGGATCAGACAGAAAAGGTGCTGTTTACTTATTTATACACCCACCGAGTCAGGTATGTTTTCAGACATTGTACCCTTCAGCATGTTTCTTTACATCATTTAATGTCTGTATTTCTGTGTGTTAACATATTTCAACTTGAAATGTAAGAATGGCATCAGCCTGTCTGCAGCCTGCATTTTTAAAAAACTACATTTGGTGCCTTTTTTAGAATCGGCCTAATTTGTGACTGACATTTTTCCATCATGTAGAAAAATTACACTAGACAGATGATCAGTATGTTATGCGTCTAAAGCTTTATACACTTTAATTTAAATAATGATCGTGACATCCATCCATCCATTTTCTTCCACTTATCCAATTCTGGGCTACGATGGGGGTGCTGGAGCTTATCCCAGCTGCCGGAGGGCAAAATCCAGTGCAGACCTCAGTCAGGTCACCAATCTATCGCAGAGAGACAGACAACCATTCGCACTCACATTCACACCTGTGGGCAATTTAGAATCAGCAATTAACCTGAGCCCAGAGTGGTTTGACTGTGAGGCAACAGTGCTATCCACCATGCCGAAACAGAAAACGCTTCAGTGTCGGGGAACCGGCTGACAACTTGACAGCTCCCATAATGTTGACAGAGTTAGAAAGATGTAGCGTATAGATTTTATGCTAAGCTGATAATAAATCGGCAGTATAATCGCTGTCTTCGTCCGCCCGTACACAGATAACCGATGGAAAGCGCAGTCATGTTTAGCACAGAAAATAAACTGTTACCGGGATTTAAATGTTTGTGAAAGCGTAAACTTCTGCAGGTCAGTCGGCTCTGGGACGGGCTTCATAAGCAACTTTATGAATTAGGAAATTAAGCATCGGTCAGCTGGTTCAGGTGCAGCCGGAGGGGAGGAGTCGAGAAGAAAGGTTGTTGACACAAACCAGTCAGCAAGCAGATTCGGTTCACAGAGTTGGTTACCCTGGTAACTCACTTAGAGTTGAATTTAGGTTTCCCCCTGATCGCTTGGTTAACAAATTCAGTTTTCTCTAAACCTGCTTTCTGGAATGGAGCCCTGGAAGTGTGTGTGTGTGTGTGTGTGTGTGTGTGGCTGAGAGCTGGTTGGATTCTCTCAGCACTAAGGAAAGGCGTTTCAGGGCTTCTTTTATTACCTCCTTTAGCCGAGGATACATTCGACCGTGCTTTATGAAACAAAACGAGATCATGCTGACGTACTTTTCACACAAACAACTTGCATGAGAGGTCATCCAGATCATCAGGCTGGGATTTCCATCTTACTGTATTCGTAGCTTGCTAACATATGTATAGGCTTTCAAGTTTCATTGATTTGAGAAACTGGCATAAATGCTTCTATGCTATTTTAATTCTAGCTTGTCTAGCTTTGTCCTTACTTTGGGCATTGCTGTATTCCCAGCTTTTAAGATTATTATTCATTAATTTTATTTAAAATGTGCTGAAATCCTAATAAGAGTAAAAGTTAAGAGCGGACCATCTCTTCAGTAAGAGGAGAAAATAAGAGTTGGAAGCAGGTTATGCAACATTTCTTAATGCAGCCGTTTAATTTTTAGGTTCATTCTCCGAGACAATGCAGTTTAATCATAGCAGGCCTGTATTAGTAACATCTGCTGTGCCCGTCCCATCCTCGTCACCGTTTCTGCTGAGGGCAAGAAAAACTGATCATTTTAAAAACTTCTTTTTTTTTAAATTCACAGCACACTAGCCTACTCTGCTGGTTAATTAGCTGGGATGGGATGGGATTGGGGGGGGGGTCATCGGCTAATGCAGCTAATCTGGGCCTTACAGCCCATAAAAGCTGTCCTTTATCTTCATGCTGTCTCTCCTCCATCCACCTGGCATCAGGCTTCCTTTTAAAATGCTAGACATGTTATTTGTAAGGCTGTAAATCCACAGATGAACACTAATACATGTAGAAGAACAGGTGCAAGGATGAAATAGAAGCCACAGAGGGCAAGCTACCCAATCCAATTTACTAACTACTCAACATTTGACTTCAAGCAGATACTGATCATGGGTATTTATGCACCGATTCCACCGGAGCTAAAAGGCAGCCAGGAAGTGGGAAACCTCTGGAAACATGGGAAATATTCCTAAGACTTTGACTTTGACCCACACGCTCCACCAAATTCACCTGAAAACAACAACCTTCCTGGTCTCTTTTTGACATCAGCTGCTTAAACCTACAAACCAAAAACTAGTTTAGGTTTATGATTTTATGTATATCATTTAACATACAACCTTAAAGTAAGAATCTGAGTCTTTAAATGAAGATACTGTATATAAATTATTATTCAAGCAGTCGATTTAAAAAGTAACAGCTCTGCTCCAAATTGTGACACATGTAGCTGTAAATACAAGTTCTTAAATGCCCCAGAACTCAGTTTAGAAATAATAAAATGACAACACAGCTGCTGCTTTATTCATTCGATAATTATCAGTTAAGATCACAGCAGTTAAAACCAAGTCGCAGTTGTTTTCTCAGGCAGCAGGTTACAATTTATATTCACCATCCTGTCTGGGGCTGCACTTTTTTTTCGCACATTGCATAATCCACACACACTCATCCTTTATGGAGCGGAATAGAAAAGATGGGAGCGCAGAGTAATGCTCAACTGATTCAGAAACGGCACTTGAGTTTGCTCTGCTCGTGTCACCGTCGCAGCACCCCGCCGCGCTTTCAGGTTAACTCGGCCGTAGTGTAACTTGACAGTTGTCTCAAATGTAAACAAAAATGAAAGCGGGCTCCTTTGAGATAGGCCAAATAAGTCATTACACAAATTACGTTTGGAAGCACACACGGTTATCGCAGCCGAACTGCTGCCGGGGACTAGGAAAGCTTAAATACAGTTTCACTGCCATCGAAATCCGTCTCACTTGCCGACTTCTGATCCTCATCCCCCTCTTTGAACTCGTTTCAAATCCACAGTTTCTTATGTGCTTATAGGACTCGTTCTGCCGTACCACCTGGCTGCCTTGTGATGCGGAGCAGGTGTGATGACTTTTTTTTTTTTCTTTTTGTTTGTTTTACAGTCAAACCCAACATCACATACATCATAAACCGGACCGCTACAGAGACGGAGGAACAGGTAACCCTGACTTGCGAGGCGTCAGGAGATCCGACTCCCACCATCGCCTGGAGTTACGGAGGACACGTCTTCACAGAAGGAGAGCAGGTAATATGATGATGGGCAGGCACGGTAACAGTATTAGCAAAATAATCGGGTGTCCTGGGCACTCAATCCTGATCCTTGAGTACCAGTGTCCTGCGTGCATTTTTCCTTCTGGAGTTAACGAAGTGCACCTGGTGCAAAGTAGACTGATATAGCTCGCGTCCCAATTGCATACTATAAATAAATTCTAACCTCTATGTTTTTAAGTAACTGGTACAAACTGTGAAAATGACACGACTAAAAAAAAAAGAATTATGAATAATACTACTAATAAGAAGAATTTGTAGATTCATCCATCCTGCATCTGTTCCTCTGTGTACTTGGAAAAAGTATATTGCTTTCTGCTGCCCCTTTTAGCCCATTAGTTTGTGATGTGAAATCGGGGACACATGGAGTCTTACCCACCAGGGAGAAACACAAACCTGCAGGACACCGGTGTCTCGAGGAGAGGAATTGAATACCTTTAACCTAAACTGAAGAGGTATATTGATTACATGCAGGTGGGCGAGTCAGCTTGCAGTTTCATTGCAAAATGCCCCCCCCCCCCCCAAAAAAAAAGGTTTATGCACTAGTGATTATTTACCCTAAATTAGCAGTTCCTTTGAGATGGCCCAGTGGATCTCCTGTAATGAGCTCAATTGTATTCAGTCAGTATTTTGGAGTACCCTCAGATTTGACTTGAGATTTCTCAAAATGTCACAAAAATCAGCACCAGAAATCCAATTATAGCATTCTCAGTAAAAGCTTTTGTAATTAATGCAATAATTAAACTTTGCCCACTTTCTATTATGTTTACTTGAACGAGCACTTGAATGATCAAGTGTTTGTTTAGCATTTTCAATCATTATTTCCATTATTCCGCTCATGCCAGTGATTGAAATGGTTTTCTTTAAATATTAAATTGTTTATAACTCATAATTTGTGTTTGTCTATATTCTGCCGGTTTCTTTTTAAATTTGTTTGGCTCTGCACTGGTCATGAGCCAGCTTCTTACGTTCCATTACATCCTGATACTCCAGCTTGTTCTCTTGGATAGATCTTCTACATTATTCCATGTCAACCCATCAAAAGCAATGAATACTTGATTGGTATTCTCATACATCTATGCCACACCTGGCCTGGCTCTCCAAGACCTCGGTGTGTTGGGGGGGTAATGAGGAGGAAAATGCTTGAGCCTAATGCTTCTAGCTCATTGAAAAATTCTGAAGCCAGTCCATTACATGCACTACATTTTTTTCCTACAGGCACATCTAAACAGGATCTATCAGGTAGGAAAAAATCCGCGTGGCACAGAAATGTACTGGAGTAGTGTTGTAAAATTTGCCTCCAGATATGACAAAAACTCCCACTGAAATCAAATCATCCTGTTTTTTTTATTGAAAATTTCCCAGCTGCTTCTTGAAAAACCCCAAGGAATGATCTCATCAGAGTTCATGAAATTGATTTGACTGCCGCATGCTTTCCAAAATATTGCCTGGAAACCTCAACTGTTCTCGGGATAGAAAGTGTGCCGAGCTTATCTCACGAGATCAGTTGAAAATTTGGTTAATAAGATAATAAAAGGGGGAAATGCCATTTCTGTGTCGCTTTTTGCCTGATCATTTCACACTTTCAATCACAGCATGAGGTTTGCCTGGATTCAAGCCCAGTTCAGTCTGTCTGTCATTTCCATCAGACTGTAGACCGTCTAACACTTATGTCAGTCTCACTTCAAAGTTTGAGGGTAAAAAGCGCTCCACCTAAAATCTATCCTTTGAGTATCAAACGCTCGCACCCTGCAGGCAAAGGTAAAATACGACTGAAACACAATAATCATAGAGCTGCAGGAAGAGGTTTTCAGCAGTGAAAACGGGTCACTTTTGGAGTCCCTTGCAGCCGAGCAGACCGCAGCAGCTGTTCTCTGAGAAAATAAAAGTTCTTACAGCCACCTGTCAAACCACCAGATTGTTTGATATTTAAAAATACATTTTGAGTGGAGCCCTGCTCACAAGTGCAAAACACACTACCACCGTGTGATACACATCATGACAGGCCTCTTGTTTGTCTTTTTTTACCTTCACAGATTGGCATACATGAACCCACCGCCAACTAACAGTTTATACTTCTGTCGCATTGAGCTTCCACGAGAAGCGGATTTTTGTTCCGTAGAACAAACCTCCCAACGTGCTTTGCCTCAACTTCCACTTTTGTCTGTGACAGATGAGCCTGTTTTGTGGTGCTGAGGCTAACAGAACTCTGCATCTCACAGTCTCACCATTGTACAGTATGCCGTGTCAGAAGACGCGCTGTACTGTACTGTAGCAGTGGAGATTGACTCTGCAGCTGCAGGGCAGAATAAATAATAGGAAACAGGGAGTTATGACAGGCATTACTCACTAATTTTGCACCGCATCATTGTTGGCGTTCTCTACCACGGCATGTCATGTGACGGCCAGCTGTACGATGGTGGCAGTGTGTTTTGGGCTGCCGTCTACGGTATGCTTTGTTACATGTGTACATCTCTTCACAGCCGTCATTCAAAGAAATGATTAGCAGCCTTATCGAATCACGTAGATGCACACGGGTGAGATTTTCCCTCTTAGTTGTGATTCTGAGCAGGGGAAATCATTTCTGCGGTGGGCCTTTTCGGTGAATGGGGAAACGGCTGCTAATTGTTTAATTGTCTTGTTTTATTTGTACCATCTGACGTCCGTCCGCCATGCCTATCTGTAATCATCACAACAGCTGCATTTCATCTAGGACGAGTGTGACAAATGACATTCATTTGGGGTGAGCATGTTGAATTGACAAAGGATGTAAAGGGAAGCGTTTCTGTTAATATATCGATGTGAGCTTTTAGTATTTGTCAGAAAAGCAGGACAGATGTAGATGTGTGGTGGCGATAAAAGGACAGAATTAATTAGCAGTTTATTCTAATGTGTTTTCAGTTCTTCTGCTCCCCAGTTTTCATTTTTTTTAAATCATTGCTCATATCCAATTTTTTATGCAAAAGGAATATAATTTAGTTTACAAAAATAGGCCTTCTGATCACCTTTGCTGCACAGTAAGACAATGAGGGGCAACAAACAACGCAGCTCAACAATTAACTAGTAATCTGCTTTAGATAGTGCTTCAATTTTGCATCTGAGTGGAGCTCTCACTTTTCACAGTTCAGTGCTCAGATTAAATGGAATAAAAGATCCAGATTTAGAAAAAATGAAAAGAGCCTCAGAAGCCATTTATCAGAAAACATTTGTGTGTGTTTGTTGTTGCTTTACTTCCAGCTTTAAAGCTGGAATACATAGAAAATCTCTAAAAAGAAAAAAAGTGTGTTTTCACAGGGTTATTAAAGGTGCAGAGTAAACAAATGAGGTTTCTGTTTATATTGAATGCTACCCAACAAAACACCGTCTCCCCCTGAGGTAACAGATATGTTAAGCGCGTTCCCCCTTCTAAAAATCTCTCAAGGCTCATATTTTTGAAAACTTAAAAAAAAAAACCTATTCATGTTTACAAGTGTGGCACAGTAGGAGTAGTATATAAATTAATTTTTTTTTTTTTGCATTTTTGCCTTGTTACCGCCACCTGTGCGTCAGTGTGATGAACAGATCATGTGTATTCCATGACCTGCACACCCGTGAATGCCCCAAGAAAGCAAGGCGGCCTGAAATATTCCGAGCTACATTCACCGTGTTCCCGAAATCTTTTTCCTGGCTTCATCTGACTGTGTTCCCATTCTGCTGTGGTCTTGGGTTTTAAAGGTTAATGTGAGGAGAAACTAATTCATTCTGAATACCCCCCCCCCCCCAAAGTCTAAAGTTTTGGCACACGAAAGCATT
>VOQJ01006288.1:6325-16353 GCA_015052665.1 Apistogramma diplotaenia
GGGTGGGTGGGTGGGGCTTGGTGGGTGTGTTGTTTTTTTTTTTGTTTTGGGGGGGGGGGGGGGGGGGGGGCAGTATTATTTGGGTTTTTTCTGTTTTGCTTTGGTGATTTTGAGACGTTTGTCCTCTGAACAATCTGGTCCTGTGAAAGTTCCTGTAATCCAGACTGTGAAAGCAGCACTCAGAAGTGTTTGTTCCAACGTTTTCTGAGAACATTTTTCTGAAAGATGGAAAAAAAATTCCCATCTAACTACCTGACTGAACTGAACCGCACACAAGCAGGCAGCTAAGACCTTTGTAAAGAAAAGCTTGATCTTTGCTCAGGGGGATCAATAACTACAGCACCTGTATATCATCTTTTCCATTGGATGATCCAGTTATCCATCTGTTTGCATTGCTTCTTATCCAGCTCCAGGCACCATCTGATGACCCATTACTGATATGATTATGGACTGTTGATAGAAATAGTTTGGAAGGAGTGCCATAAATGGTACAAAAATGACAATTTTGTCCATATCAACCATCGTTCATTCTTTGGTTGATAAACTGAATTTGGTGGCATTATAAATGAACCCTACAGGAACTTACTGAGGAATATTATATTTCTATAATGACCTTCTCCTAGAAAATGTAAACTTTATCTCGGAGTACAATCGCTGTACCCAAAATATGACTCAGCTTTCTCAGACAGTTACAACTTTATATTTACAGGTTTGTAAAATTACAGTTTTACCTTATGATATTACTTTTTCCTTTTAAAATTTACACTCTAATCAATACTTCTCAAAATGCTTTTCACAGTGGCCCTGAAGCTCTGCTCTTTAAGTGGACCTATTCTGACTTTCTTTGTTTCACCACACCGCTCTGCTCCATGGAACAGCTTATAACACCGCTTCACAACTGAGGGGCTTAGTATAAAATAATGATAGGTAAGGATTATTTTGAAGAGTGAATCATACAAAGCTACTCTAGTACAGTCTAAGAATAAAAACCACAAAGCTAGACATGAGCAGAATGGGTCCACATTAAATGAGAGCCTCCTTATTTTAAACGCTCTAATACAAATCATTAAGAATGTCAAAGTGCAGTCAGGAGACATAAAACAAGAATATAATGAAAAACATAAAAACATTAATACACATTTATAACAACCAACAACCGGCAGGGAACACGTGGGGAGCAGAGCACTGAACACAAAGTGACAGGAGAGGTGGAGAGCGAAGAGGCAGGTGGAGGTGTGAGTTCAGCTACCTGCTACAGCAAACTAGACAGCAAGGTTCAAGAGAAGAGTAGTGTTCAAATAAACTACCTGAAGCAGGAGGGGGAGAGTGACTGAGAACGGTTGGTGACATGGTCCACAGGGTGTCAGCAAGCCTCAGATGACCTGGCAGCAGCTGGCTGGAGCTGAGGTACAGAGCAGGCCATCCCGAGATCCCCCACCTCGCTGGATGTTGACAGAGATGGTCTTCTCACACAGAGGTAGTTGAATCACGCTGTTTTTCAGGGTGCTCAGATTGCTGTGAGTGTCCCTGCCACCCGGGCTGCTGTGCAGCGCCGCTTTGCGGTTGTGGTGGTGCTGTGTGGCGTGGGTGCGAGGCAGGCCGGTGATAGTGGTGGTGGGAAGGGTGATGATGTCCAGGCTCCCGGTGGAGCCGATGCACATCCTCCAAGTGGATTTCTCCTGGATTTTCACGCTCCCCCCTGAGAGGCTGCGAGGGTCTATGATGAACTTCCCCCCACCTCCTCCCCCTCGACCCCCCCGCCCAGCACGGTGGTGCTGCAGCTGCGAGCTGAGGCACAAGCTCATCAACTTGAGACTCTCCACCAGCTCGGTGCTGCGGCTCGTGGTGCGGGAGGGCCGGGGCTGAGAGCCGAGGGAGGGGTTAGTAGTGCTACTGTTGTTACAACAACTGGACGGGCTGTCTTGTCCTTTATTACGCCCTCCTCCTCCCCCATTCCCCCCTCCACCACTGCCACCTTCTCCTCCCCCGTTACCACCTGCTCCAGGAGGACTCCCCCTGTCTGGGCCAGAGGAACCTCCACCCTCTGTGGGGGGCTTTCCCTGCCCTGAGCTGCTCCCTCCACCATTGCCCCCCTCACTGCCAGGTGGCCCCTCACTGCTGTCCCTCCTGTTCCAGCTGTAGCTGAAGCCTGAGTCTTTATCCAGACGCCTCCGGTGGCTCTCAGAGTCGTCGTCGCTCGTCTCAGAGCTCGAGCATGACGACCCCCTTCCCTGACTCTTGCGCCGGTGGTAACGCTTCTGCGTGGATCCTGGGGACGACGAGGAGCTCAGGCCGCCAGCGTTCCCGGCCATGTTCATTTTGAGACGGCTGAGTTTGGGCGGCAGGCCCTCGTCCATGTCAAAGTCATCATCAGACTCCCCCTCCTCTTCAAAGATCTGGTTGAGCACTGGGGCACTCCTCCTGGACGTGAGGCGGTTCGTGATGGAAGGAGGCTTCCGCCGCAGGATCACCTGAGACGGGAGGGGGGACGGGTCCTGCTCTTCCTCCTCTTCTTCATCCTCCTCCACTCTGACAATCAGACATGAATGATTTGACTTCAGAAAACAATCACAAAGCAACTAATGATAACTGAGTCCTCTGATTCATCCTCAGTTAATCGAAGGATCATTCAGTCTGTACTATATTAGAAAACAGGGAGGAAGTGACCATTATATGAACTTAAGGTTACAGCTTCAGATGACTTATTTTGTGACTTATAACTCACTTTTACTGACATAAAACAAAGAAATGTAACTAAACTAAAGCTGCAAACATCCAATATTTATTCTGAAATCCACTCACTGGCATACAGCAAAACTCATTCTTGTGTTTATCAGGGATGTCAAGGATGTGAACACAAAATAATGAAAACAGTCCAGACTGATCAGACCTGAACAGGAAGGTTTGCTGCTTAGCTGCTGCTGAGGTGGAAGGAGCCGGAGGCCTGATGGTGCCGGGAGCAGCAGCACACGCTCCCTGGAGCGAGAGAAAAGTACAAGACCAGAACATTGAAACAATGATCCACTACTGAGAGTGTTCTCAGTGTTACACCATCTTATTATCACAGCCAGAAATTTCACACAGGCAATTCAGTCATTCGCCCTGCTCTCTGTCATCACATTTACTCCATTTAATTGCAGCCAAACTCAATAAAATTGCTCTAATCTAGATATTGTTCTGCCTTAAGCCAAAGTGCATGATATCAGCAACTGTGAAAGCAGACTGCTCTCTCTGCCTTGAGGCGTTTCACATACCCGTCTGTTAAGTTATGGAGGCCCCAGAAAAGAACTACACCAACAAAAAACTGCAGTTTATATTGGAAAACAGCTTCGTAAATGGATGGAAAAAAGCTCACTTTGACACTGATGAATATGATTGTGATGATGACGATACCTGTGCCAGCAACGCCGCAGAGTCAGTAATTGTGCTCTCCTCCCGCCTGCCCAGCTCCATCATGCCTTTGGAACGATGTCCATTCAGCAGGTTCTCTGCACTGCGAGCGGGGGACTGCGGACCTCCTGCATGGGAGATGGACGAGGCTGCCAAACTGTCCTCAATATCCTGATGCATGTCCACTCTGGTGGGCCAGGACTGCCTGTGGAGATAAGCAAGAGGACTGTCATCGGTTGACAAGTTTTCTTTGATCTTTAACAGAGTGGATGGCGGAGTCGATAATGCTGTGGATGGATTGCCTGGCATGACCTGATCAGTGCTTCCTCCCAATGAGCTGAAGAAAAAACATTTTGAACTGAAATTCCACCTGTTGTAATTAAGCAGAGCATCAAAGTGTCAGTCAGGAGAATGCCACATAATACTTTAAAGAGTCTCTTGAAGGTATCTTAGAGTGTTGACAAATGTTTTCATACGTTGTCATAAAGAATGTGACAGCTCTGGGCCTTGTGTTGACTCATTGCCTGCCTTGTGATGATCTTTGGCTGCTCCCGCTTCAGATTTCTGATGATCTTTCTTAAATTTGCTTCTTGCTTGTGTAGCTGCCATCCTTTTTGCAAGTTAGACAGTTATTGGGTAGCAGCCAATCATCTGTACCTTTAGGTTGACAATGAATTTGATTTAGTGAAATTGCTGTGTGGTGGTTAGCACTGCTGCCTCACTGCCAGAATAACATCTGGAAGGTCTGGGTTTGATTCCACCTTGGCCCAGACCTTCCTCTGTGTGGCGTTTGCATGTTCTCCCCGTGTATGCGTGGATTTACTCCCACAGTCCAAAGACATGCACTTACTGGGGTTAGGTTAATTGGTCACTCTAAATGGTGAATGGTTGTCTGTCTCCCTGAGACAGGCTGGCGACCTGTACAGGTGTACCCTGCTTCTCGCCCTATTTCAGCTGGGATAGGCTCCAGCCCCCCAGCGACCCTGAGCAGGATGGAGGGATGGAAAATTGCTGCTATGTGGATCTCCTTTTTTGTTACACCAGAATGAGCCAGGCATAACAAGTGATCTCTGATACAAATAGGCCAATACAGTGACATATTATCCTAGAGTCTAGATGAATTTGATGGCGGACTATATCAAGAGCATCACTCAAATTAAGCAAAACCCAAAAACGGTTCAGCGCGCGTGCGTGTGTTGTATGGATGATCATTAAACATTTTGGAAAATGTTTAATGAGATCGGGGTTCTTTTCAAATCAGGATCACAAAGCTGATTACAGGTCATTACTGTGGTATTTATTTATTTGGCCATCCTCTAACAGAGCTTCCACAAAGGCCACACTGTGCATCTCTTCATTGTTAGCTAAATCACAGCTCCCTTATTCAGTGGCTTAATGAATAATGCACTGATTAAACCGTCTGTACATGGAAGAAAGAAGGAGAAGAGCTTGTAAGGCAGATTAGTCAGGGGTGCAGGGCGGAGTGATGTGAATTTCAGCGAGTGTAAAAGCTGAATATTCTTATTAAACCACGACAAATTTTGCCAATAGCATGGTTCTGTTTGTGCAGTAACTTTGTAGGTGACTTTCGTGCTCACTAAATTCACTTGGATCGTTTAAATGTCTTTTTGCAGAAAGGCACTTTAACAGGCTCGGGACCTCCTTCTGACATGTCTGCTTCCCGCTTGATTTAAACGGAGGCTGTTTAAGGGGACAGATGGGTCATTCAGGGTAGCAATTACATCAAGTTGGAGGATCCACAAGAAACATGTGGTCAAGCTTCAAGAACCACTTCCAATAAGTTCAACACATGGCCACTTAAGGCTGGGTCAGAAAGTGAATGAAACCCTACAGACTCCATGTTAAACTGCCCATCGACAACTATGAAACAAAACCTGTTTGCAGCGTGGTACAAAACAGGGTTTTGTCTGTTTTATAAGTCACCCATTTGCATTTTAAGACATAATGTTAGGCCTTTCATCTCTTTAATTGAATTATATGGGAGGCATATGACTATGATGGGCAGTATAATAGCGTCTGCTTCAGTACTGGTGAGTAAAATTCCAGTATTTTGTTCGTTTGTAGCTTCGCACTACCTAACCTGTGATCTGTGTCTTTTACCACCGTACTGTTAATCGATGCAGCTTGTTCACCGAGCTCGGTAGCATTAGCTCTCCAGCCTCTCATACAAATGTGGAACTTCTGAGTCCAAAAACACCACATAGCAGCGAACACTAACACTGCTGAAACGCAGAGCTTGGAAATCAGTGAGCAGCCTCACAAAGGCTATGTGCACCTTTTAGACATCTATGGACAAGTCTGAATATATCCTAAGTCCATCAGGTTTATTTGGGCAAACGTGCCCAGTGAATGAAACCTAAAGCCACAAAAAAATTCACAGGCTTATAAATTCATTCCCTGTAAGCTGATCTTGATGTGAAAAATCTCTGAAACACTTCGACCCTCGACATGTCTTTGAACTGAAACTTTGAGCAGAAGTAACCATTTCAACACCAACCTTCGTGCAATTCATAGGAAGTTTGCTGCGGTGCGGACTGTTACCATGGTTACCTTGACGTGCACCTACCACACATCGGTCCGACTTCAGTGAGCTCTGAAGAAGTGCTCCCTTCTAGCAAAGAGAGGTGGGGCAGTGCTGGGATTAATTAGGTCTTCGTGTAAACTGGTTTTTAGATGAGCTAACTTCCTGTCAGCACGAGCGCTCTGTGAAATGTGACTACACATAGAGAAATATGTGGGATTTATAATCTTAGGTGATAAATGTTTTGTCTTTGATCATTTTAGATAAACTTTGTAAGCACAACACCAATATTTGAAATCAGAATTGTGAAAACCAGAACCAGACACCATTTAATAGCATGACATTTCCCAGTTGATGTATTTGTCACTTAATGCAGATGCAGACAGTTTTACTGAGCCACTGAACCTCAACAGACCAACAAGGATTCAGCAGAGAAAGTAAAGCGTAGAGGTTCAGCTGTGTCATGGCAGACATTTCTGAGCTTCTCTGTGCAGTAAAGAAACAAATTAACCAGTGCTTTCTTGTTGTAGTGCAGACATGGTTTCAGTTACTCACATCTTGATAGCATCATATAAATGTATAATCCAAGAGCTGCTTCTCGGACACAAATAAACACTACTAGAGGACCATGGCGATACTTATAGTCACACGGAAACAGAGACGTAAACTCTGCAGAGAGGCTCGTATTATAGTAGTATATAAAGATATCTGATCAAATAAGAAAGCGAAAACTTTTTGAAGTTGTAAAAGTAATTTAATCTACGAACTAATTCTCTGTATGAATAAATGTTAATTCTATGAAATGCTGATAAAACAAAGTTATGCACGTGCTTATGAAAGTTTTGTGTGTTGGACTGAGGGATGTCACTAGAACCAATATTTAGGTAACATTCGATATCAAAATTCAGAAAACAGTGAGGAGGTAATTCTTACTGCATAGAGAAGGAGGAAGCTCACAACCACAACAAAAACTACATATGGATGATGTCTACTGCAGCTCTGCTTTGCTCCTTCATTTGAAAAGTGAAAAGTACAGTATGAGTACCTTAAACCTGCATTCTTCCTAGCCAACAGGGGGAGACTCATCTGGTTTCAAAAACAAGCCCAACTGGATAAAAATGTACATGAAAATGAATCTTCGATTCCCTTGCTCTACGACCTCAGCCAATAATTTCCTCATGAGTTTACCGTCTCAGTTGTTTCTTTTAAATCTTACTGAACACAGCATGAGGTTCAGTTTGAAAATCACAGCTCCCATTAGTCAAAGATGAGGCTAAAGCAGGTACGAGCATGTGGTTTCCTGTGCTTTCTCAGACACACCTGGCTCCAAAAAAACTAAAAACAGCAACAACAGCAGCTTTCAGCTTGAGGCCTCCTTTAAAACATGGGTAGACTGGTTCTTCTGTAGCGCTTTTCTACTTGACATGAGCACTCGAAGTACTTTATACAGCACATCTCATTCACACAAGCATGTCTATGTCTAAGTGCTTTCTAACACATTCACACTCCAATGAACGCATCAGGAGGAACATCTTGCCGATCAAAACACCAACCTTCTGATTAGTCGAGGACCTGCTCGCCCTCCTGTACACAGCTTGTGTACGTCAGGTCATACATTTGTCAGTTACCCAGGAGACAAGTTCAAGGCAGCGAGATGGAGGAGCTGGTCAAACTTTAACCTCTCAGCTTTTCTAGCAGCAGACAGTGACATCTTGATACAGGTACCAACCACACATGCCTCAGAGATCATCGGCACCTTAGTATTTGGTCAGACTGCTGTTGCTATGTAAACAGCACTGGAAAATGTGATGACTAGCTGCTGGCTTGTCATGTATCTGAAATGGCCTTAGTCAGCTGTGAGCCCTTACATACTTGTTGATCCCAGATCTATATATTTGCACAAGCTTTCTCGTGCTGATGGAGCATAGAGTGTTAGCTAAAACATTTAGCAGATTCAGAGGACTTTCTGCAGATTAGCAAGGGGAATACAGAGGGAGTTTTACAACCACAGCAGTCCTCCTGAAGCCCCTTCACTCATCTCTTCCTTATTTGTTCCTCTCCTCTGTCTCTTCCTTTTATAACCAGTGTAACACTGTTGGCAAGAAAACCTAAAGGAAATACTTGGACAGCTAAAGGATAAACCAGCATGTGCTAGTGATGACAGCTGGCTGAGGCAGAACTTTGGTCACTTTTTTCACAATAGAATTAGAAGAATGTGCCGTAATGGAAAATGAAAAATCAGGATAAGATTAAGAGTGATATTTAAAGCATAGTGGAGATCTGGTAATGACTCAGACCATTTCCTGCGCACCATCTCCCCTGAGCCCAGCAGGTGGAGGCTCAGTGAACCCAGAAATGTAAATGAAACCTTTGGAGATCTACCCAGACTTAAGTAATTGCTGCTGAGCTTTGCAAAGTCGAGCCAGACAGGTTGCAGTGAGATGCAGCTGAGTGAAATAGGTCAGTTACCCTCTTCTGGCCCCATAACAGACACTCATAACAATTTGTTACTCATACTCTTCACTAGTTTGCTAAAATATCTACATTTCTGCACAGGCATAAGAAGGGCTGCTTGGCGCTCTTTACCTGAAGTGTGCCTTGATGTTGCTGGGACTGGAGGAGCGGGTCTGCACCTCCTTCTCCTGCTTCTCCCTCAGGATCCTCTCTGCTAGCAGGTAGTATGTAGCTGTGATGTGGTTGTATTTGTTGGTCTCGAGGGCTCTGAAACAACAAACGATGCCTGTTCAGAATAATTCTTATTTCTGTATATAAATTTCTCATATATGACAAAACATATGCAGAAAAAGCCTTTTTGCTTATGGTTAGCAGGCGCAGATTTCTGGGACTGATGCAGCATCTTCCTCAACAGACTTCTAATTCAGGTCCAGCTGGTGATTTTATCAAATTAATTTTGATTTTAATGAAAGAGATTTGGATTTAATAAGTTGAAACTTTGCTTATACATTTGCAGCGTAACCTTGTTTTCCCAAAGGTTTTGTTTTGTTGTTGATGGTGGTTTGGTATTATTGGGCTGTAGTCATTGCATGTGGAGACAAAACCCTCACATGTTAGTACAGAAACACATTTTACTCTTGTGTGACACATCCGTGACATCACTACAACAGAAACAGCAGTGCAGGGGTCACCCTTGTTGGATAGGCAACTTGACAATTGTGCAGTAAAGATGACGAGTCCACACCATACAGATAATTATGGCTTTAAGGAACGAGTTCTCTATATGTACAGAACCGTCTTGTGACAATGTTGTCAATGTAATCCCAGAAACACACTGGGTGTGTCTGTGACATCGAGTCTACAAAATAGTTTTGTTCTGTCCTTTACACCAATTGTCTGACTTCTTCCCCTCCTCATATGCATGTCAAAAACAGACATGTTTTGTATTGATCTTTTGGTTTTTTGAGGATGCAGCAGAAAGAGCTGTTTCTGAAACATGCTGCACATGCTATCACAAGCATTGTAAAAATGTAGCCTCACTCCTTCTAGGATCCAGGGTAACAGTTCAACCCACCTTACTGGCTTTTTTTCTCCCCACTTGCTGGATATTCTCTATTTATATGTAAAGCCTCTTTGGTGTTCCTTAAACATGAATTTAAGGAGGAAAAGGATGTTGGACTCAAGGAACTTTCAAAATCAGGCTGAAAGAGAAGGCCTACAGGGATGAAGTACAGCACTTAGCTACGTGGTGCCAGGACAACAACCTGACGCTCAACACCCAGAAAACCAAGGAGATCATTAGAAGCCAGACTCATCCTCCCATCTACATTGGCGGTGCTGCAGTAGAGCAGGTGACCAGCTTCAAGTTCCTGGGAATACACATCTCCAGTGATCTCACCTGGAATCTGAACTCCTCCGTCCTTATTAGGAAAGCACAGCAGCGGCTTTACTTTCTCCGAACACTCAAGAAAGTTCACCTTTCTCCCAGGAGTGGTGAACTTTTACCGCTGCACCATTGAGAGCTTACTGACAAGCTGCATCTCTGTGTGGTATGGCAACTGCTGCGCCGCTGATCGCAAAGCTCTCCAGCGGGTTGTGAAAGCAACTCAGCGTATTACAGGCACCCAGTTACCCTCCATAG
>VOQJ01006292.1:10304-15304 GCA_015052665.1 Apistogramma diplotaenia
GTCATTTTGTTCTGTCATCTTCTGCGTTTCTCCTTTTTTGGTTGCTGTTGCTGTCACGCATTAAAGATGAGGTTAACACTGACCGTCATCCAAGCTCATGTGTACTCTGAGATCAAGCACAAATATTTTACCGGCTTGGAGTGACTGGAGCTTGTAGCTTGGAGCATTCTTGTCTTTTAAACGGCTATCAGTGAATATAAACTGTGATCATGTTAGTAGACCATTTCTCTCTCCGCTCCTCACAGGCCTGTGTGACGGGCTAACAAGGGTGTCCCTGTCTTAGATGTGAATGTCTAATATTAGTCTCTGTTATATTTAGGTGGCTGGTGCTGCTACAGCAGAGAGACCTGTGATTACAGGTACCAAAATATCCCCCGACTGATGAGCTCATCGGGGTGGGCTGAAACTAAAAGAGGTTGGTCGGCCGGCCGTGTTTCAGAATGTTTGTCGTACAAGTTTACGTAGTGTTGCCGTCTTTTGGGCTTCGGTCTAATCAGTGATTGCTGGATTTACAGGAAGTGGAATATTATCTTCTCAAGCTGAGGAAAACCCACACTGGCATAATGCAAACATTGTGTAAGTACTTCTATAAATGTGTGTTGTATTATTGTGTCATATGAGATATAAAAACAACTTTTATTTGTGCCAATAGTTATATTATTATTATTATTATTATTATTAGTAGTAGTAGTAGTAGTAGTAGCACCTAAGGGGGATACTACAGGAGAGTAGGATAAAACATTTACCTTACAAATATGAGTTAATTTTTTTATTAAATGTTTTATGAATGTTAATGTTTGAATATGTAAATGAAGTGTTATCTATCTAAATACACACTTTTTCATAACATAGATGTTATTAGATTTTATTGACACACCTGAATTGGATCTTTGTTTTTTTAATCATTATTGTCGAGAGGAAAATAAATTTTAACCATTTACTTAGGTAAAAATATATAGATCAACCAATAAAAATATCAGTATGATATCAGTCAAGATCTGATCTGGTATTGACAGGTCAAAATTTTAAATAAAAACATCATCATATGATATATGATATATACTTGCATTCTTACATTAAGAAAAATACATATATAAATAAACAAATAAATAAATATCTAAAAATGCCAAAACTGCAGCTAAAAACAAAACAAGAAAGAAAAATAAAGCCAATAAAGCTGCTTTAAGTTGGACAAATTGCAAAGCGTTATACAACTGTTAAAGTAAACGAGTTACTGTTAATAATCACATTCAGCATTCATATCCCACTCAGTGTAGTTGGAAACAGGCTGATCCAAAACAAGCTGAGAAGGATTGAAAGCATATGTCTTTATGGGTTCTTTATGGGTCAGGGACCCTTTTCATGTCAGACACGATAGCTTAAAAATGCAGCACCAAAACTATCACTGATTAAAAACGAATAAATTAATTATTTCATTTTCTTTCTTTCTTTCAAGAAATGAAAAGAGACCATTTTCATGTTGAGTTATTGGGGATGAGTTCAGTCTTCACACAGCCTGAGGAAAGAAATTGTTCTGGTGGCACAGCGTGATATACTTCAGGCTGCATCTTACTGTCGCATATATGTTAAGTTTTTCAAGTGATATTTTTAACTTTTCCGTTCCATCCATGCACCTCGATTAATGTTTAATAATAAAGTTTCGTTTCTGAGATTCAGCAGCACAGTAACACACAGGCTGGGTGATCAAAATAGAGATTTGCCACGTTCTGATATGACAGACGAAGTCAGCTCCAGCCTGAAGTGACGCTTTATGGGGGAGAAAAGAAACTGATTTCATGGCCTCCAGGTTTAGTCTAAAAAATGTCATTTTCTTCTTTATGGCAGATTCATCCCTTACTGTTCCAGTGATGTGTGGAGCGGCACCGGGCCTGCACCACCACCCCCTCCCAGGCCGCGACAAGGCAGGGACAAAGTCAGAGATAGAAATACAAATGCAAGTACGTTTCCTCAAATCCTTCAGCATCCATCCAGTATGTTAGCTGTGGCGCCTTTAAGAAAACATATACTTTCTAAATTTTCTGTTATTTGTGGTGTGCTAAATCATTTGATCAGCTGAATATACCTTCATGGGATCCCTGATCATCCGGGAGGTCATCAAAGATCTCATCCCTAAAGGGATCAAGCAGGCCAAGGTTGTCATGCTGTCCGGCACAAGGTGGGTTTGTTTTGTTTGTGCTCTGGTGGGTGACTACAGCCTTTGGACAAGAGTCCTCATCCCTGTACCCTCTGGATCATATCCATGTCTAACATTAAACAAGAGAAGTCCTATTTTGGGTGCATGCACTTGTTAACAATGAAGATGTTTATGCTTATTAAGGGGCCTTGCCCTGTAATGGTGAACATTCCTCCCAGGTTAGCAACATGGTTCTTGGGACAGGATCAGCTGACAGTGAAACCTGCTAAATGTTCGCTTCCCTGATATCAGCTGGCATGTGTTGTCATTTTGATACCCATTGCAAAAGCGTTAGCCCCAAAGCCAAACTATTTATAAATTTTCTTGGCTCCCCTGCAGCGCTGGTGGAACAGGTGTTCTACTCAACATTGAGAAGGTGGCCAATCAGCTCCAGCAGCTCGGCGCAGAGACTCAGGTCCGAGGCCTCGTGGACTCAGGCTGGTTTCTGGAGAGCAAGCAGCAGAGGTCACCGAACTGTCCGGAGACCGTTTCCTGCTCACCTGAAGACGCGATCAAGATTGGACTCAGGTGAAACAGATTTTGTGTTATGTCACTTTCCTATGGCACATATAGAATTTGAAAAAAAAAATATTTATGACATTGATTTTGTTTATAAACTGTACTTTATTTTCTCAGGCTGTGGAATGGCGGCGTTCCTGACAGGTGCCGGCAGCTCTTTAAGAGGGGGGAGGAGTGGAAGTGCTTCTTTGGCCACAGGCTTTACTCTACCTTGACCTGTGAGTGCTGACTGCTGCCTTTGTTTGTGATGGTGCTGGAAACGCATGCGTATAACTCATGTAAGCGGTTCAAAAATAATGAGCACTGACAAATTACAACTGTGAATTTAATGGACCGGTTCCCATTCTCGATGACACGATAAACCAATGTAAGTTCACCTGGACTCGACAGGACTGCACAGCTGGTATTTTACAGGGCCTTCTGAATGTGAAAGCTCTACACGCAAATTTTTAGCCTCCATATATGGGATTTTAAAGCTGCTACATCAGCAAAAGCACATGTGCAGCCAAAATCAGGGTCTGAAATTAACACCAAGTGCCAAAGGACAGGAGATACTGACATAGTGATCCAAATAATAAATCAAGTGATCACCCGATAAATGTAATTTCAAAAGACCGTCTGCTTTTAGCTCTATATCTGGCTTGCTGGATGCTACCGTGCATCTCTGTAGTCTCCAACTGACTTAAGTAAGATTGAATTTACTGATTTGATCATGTACGTGTTCTCTCCCTGCAGCGCCTGTGTTTATTGTACAGTGGCTGTTTGATGAGGAACAGCTGAGGGTGGAAAACATCTACATAGGAGGACAGAGTATGTCTGAGGAGCAGTGGCAGTACATACAGAACCTGGGCTTGGAGCTCAAGAACTCCCTGAGAGATGTTACGTAAGTTCCTAACAGCATATATTCAGCATGCTGACCACTGATAGTGGCAAATGAGATCATTTATCTTAGTAGATAAGAAACCTGTTCAAGCTACAATTTATGATCTGTAGAAAAAAATGTAAAATGGAATTAGTGACTTTTACAAATATGTATAGCTTACAAAGCCGCGGTGGTGAGCTACTCTCCTGATTTCCATTTGTATATTTCACAGCATTACCATTTATGTGTTTAAGCCTTTAAACTGGGGTGAACTGGCCAGCATGGAAAACTGCCAGAACATCTAATTCCATATTAATATCCAGCAGTTCCTTGAGTTTCTCTGTGGTCTGTGCACTCCTGTGAAAAGTGGTCACACAGTGACTAGATTCAAACCGAAGCCACCGGTTAAAAAATAAAATTAAGATGATAAACGAATGCTCTCTGTTTGCATGTATTTCAGGGCTGTATTTGCTCCGTCCTGCCTCTCCCACACACTAATTACCAAAAGGTAAGAATGGAAGTCCTGTAGTGTCAACACACGTTTACACCTGACACCATCGTTTATTCTCACCACCAGTCTACCTAATGAGCTCTTGCTGCTGTTTTTGTTTTGCTTGTTCATCAAACCACATTCTTCATGTCATCAAAAGCCACTTCACACTTTCCCTAACCTGCCAGTACCACTTTAACATAGAGATTCTTTAGCTGTGCAGATGGACATTGATGGGTCAGGGCAGTCTGAGATGGGTGTAATTATAGACGGGAGCTGAAAGTCCCTGTACATAATTTTGTAGCTGCAATTCTGTGATGTAAGACTTGTATCAAGATTACGAGCCAAAGCTATAGCCAGTTGCAAATCTTGCAGTAAGATGATAATGCTTCTGTTTAACTGGTCCTCAGTTACTAACTCTGATCATCTTTCCAGTCTTTTCTCTTTATTTTTAATCCATAACTTCACCTTCTTGTTATTCCTCCAGTAACTGGACAAATTTTCAAGTCAGAGGCACCTCTCTGCCACGGGCCATTCAGTGCTGGGACAGGAGTCTGGAAGCAGTACGTAACAACAGGACCCCTGCTAAAGGATGTCCCTTCCATCTTGTGGATGCCTGTCAGTGGCCACAGTGTAACCCCACCTGCCCAGCTTTGGTGGATAAAAGCACCCAGCAGGAGCTTACCTTGCTCCAGATGCTAGTAGCCATGGGTCTGGACCTCCAGAGGCTGGGCCTGGATCCCCAGGGAGATGCAGATTCTCTGGTCAGCATGGTCAGGAATGGAGGCTAATTATGTAAAATTTTAGGGTAAATGAGAAGTCAGGCAGGCAGAGGTTAACGTCTGCCTGCCTGACATAAATGTGCTGTTGAAAATGTAATGTAACCATAGAAACACTGTAGAAATCTGGTTACTATGTCTCGTGCTACTCAGCAT